>JAULKM010144995.1:0-17852 GCA_032355605.1 Rubia tinctorum | reverse complement strand
CACCTTGAAAACCACTTTGGGGACCAAACAAATCATTTTGAATATGTTGGATGATGAATGTACGCTGTATTGGCACTGAGGACCAAAAGATGGTATTGCAACATATGTTGGGGACCAAAAAAACAATTTAGTCTTTATAAAAAAACAAATTGATGTTGTTTTTTCTCTCATGTTGATGTTTTTAATTTTTTGAATGAGTTTTAGGTGTTAGGAGTTGATTTTTGTAGTTTTTTTGATGATAAAGGTTGATATTTGTAGTTTTAAAAAAAATATTATTGATGTTTTGTGATTTTTAATGAATTGTTTATACTCTTGAGGTACCGTAGTTTTTTTATTGATGTTTTTAGTTTTTTTTTCTCATGTCGATGTTTTTTAATTTTCCGGGTGAGATTTAGTTGATATAATCCGATGTTTTGTAGTTTTTTAGGTTATATAGGTTGATATTTTTTTTGCTTTTTTTCTCATGTAGATTTTTTTTCATTTTTTCTTGGTGAGTTCTAGGTGGTACGAGTTGATGTTTGTAATTTTGGGTGACATAAGTTGATTCGTTTTAGTGTTTTTTTTCCTTATATTGATATTTTTCCTTTTGGGTGAATTTTATGTGATAGGAATTGATATTTTAACTTTTGGTTGATATTGTTGATTTTTGTAGTTTTTTAAAATTGATAATTGAAGCATTGTTGGTGTTTATATATTTTTTATAATTTTTTGATGATGTTTTGTTCGTAGTGGTCAAATATTTTCAATTTTATTTATTTTAAATATTTTTTTGCAATTTTTTTGTTTTATATTTTTTTCTGCAATGTTTTAGTCGATGTTTTATGATTTTTCGTTGATATTCTACTATTTTCGCTGATATTTATAATTTTCAATTCGATGATCATATTAATTTTTTGCATTTTCAAAATATTTTTTAATATTTGTTTTGAATTTTTTTGCAGGCTGCAGATGACGGGAAAATGATAGGAAAAAAATTGAATAAAAAAACCCCTGAAAAATATTAGCGATGGGTCCCCATAAAATTATTAGAGACCGACCAATGTAAAATTATTAGAGATGGATTTCTAGAGCTAGAATATATCTATAATTGCATGGAAGTCTCTGCATCACATGAGACCATCTCAAAAAAAGGGGTGGGATTGGTACACTGTTGCAAAAAATGAGAGGAGAACTTTCACTGAAAATTTAAATGATCCTGAAAATGAGGTTCCGAAAAAGTTAATCCTATCCCAAATTTTATTTTAGACTATCTACAATGGTAAAATCACTCTCAAACCACTCTTATAATTTCAATTCATTAAATAATCAATCTCTCTCTTCCACCTCATCAATTCAAACAACAACTAAATCACTCCATTTTTTCTCCACAATGGTTGAAACCACTTATAAATCACTCCATTGAACCCATTTGATTTTCTCTATCCTACTAATTAATTCTACTTGTAATAATTAATTCAAATAAATTTACCTAGAATTATTGAATTGGATTTTGATTTTTAAATCTCATTTTCAAAATTAATTTTAATTTTTAAAATTTATTTTATGAACCATAATTAAACAAAGGAAACAAATATATATTTTTAAAGAATGTAATTTTGATTTTTAAAAAGATCCAAAAATTCATTTAGATTTTAAAAAATAAGTATCAAATTATTTTGCAATTTTTACCATTTTTTGGATTTTTAGACTATTTTTAAATTTAATTTTTAAAAAATAAAAAATTTTGGATGGGACACGTGGCACCACCAGATTGTGCCACGTGTCCCAATAAGCATTTAAAAAATAAAGGGGGGGGGACAACGGGTGCCACGTGGTACCCTGGATCAAAAAATTAGGCACGCAGTGCCTTGCTTGCCGGCCAACGTGAAGCACCTGAAAAAGTCAGGTTTGGGACGCTTCCCATTTGGGACCCCGGCCACCCGTGGTTTGAATAAATTCAAACTGCTTTCAACCCACCACTGTGGGGGATTATTGTCCCTATTCGGTTCCAATTTTTAATTCAACCCACTCCAAAATCCCATTGCACATACTCCCGAAAAAAACTATACAAACCATGTTTGGATTAAAAATAATAATTTAGTCTTGAGGGCAACTCCATAGTTTGGTAGCATTCTTATTTATCAAATGAAAATATATACTACATATGAGCTACTTTGAATTATACACATAGGAATGATAAAATAGACACAAAATCTGTGGGTCAAGTGGGTTATCTATTTTAAATTCGAGTGGGTAAGAGTAAAATAGGTAATGAGTTAAATGGTTAACAGGTCATGTGATTATTTGAAAAATATGGATCAGACGAGTTGGATTTATGGGTTGACCTCGGGTATACCTATATGGATTGAAACCTGTGTGTTTACCTATATGAGTTTGTATATAAATACATATAGGTTAATATATGGGTTGAAACTCGCGAGTTTACTTATATGAGTTGGTGTATAAACTCATATGGGTCGTTATATGGTTTCAAACCCGCAGTATTTACCTATATGGGTTGGTATATAAACCTATATGTGTTCATATATGGGTTGAAACCCGCAGATTTACCAATTTTTTACCCATGAGTTAAATAATTTTTTATCCGCGGTTAATGGGTTTCAACCTGACCCATTTGTGACCTGACCCATTTTGACCAATCATAAAATGGGTCAAAATGGGTCATACCACTACTGGAAAATAGGTTCGTACCGGTACCTTGCCCTTGGGGGAAAAATACCAATGCTGAAAGCATGTTAGACATTGGTTTTGTGTTGAAAATCATGGAAACCGATGCCAATGGCCATTCTCAGCACCGGATTATGCATACCGGTTCTGAAAATGGGGCCTAAAATGAATTATAGCATCGGTGCATGATGGAAAAATTGCGAAATACCGGTGCTTGAAATGTATATATGTGAGTAATCATGTTTTTGACAGATAAAATAATGGAGGGAAATAATTAGCACTGGTATGCATAAAAAGACCAGTGTTTGTTAAAGAATTATCAGCACCGATAAGCATTATTGCGGTGCCAAATGATTGGGTCTCACCCAAAAAGGGAATGGTTTTGTTTTAAACTCTAACACCAGTAGGGTAAACGGGAACGAACAAGTGTTGTAATGGCAATTATCCGACAAAAAATTGGTGGGAAATTTTCTAGCACCTGTTTCTAGGTATAAAATCGGTGCTAGATGAGCATTTAATACTCATCTACCATTATTCATTGGCGGGTCAATAGTGAGAATTTTGGGAGAGAAAGTCATTAATGGTGCTTTTTGGAGGGTTTTGACATTTAATGCTCACATGAAGATCCACAAAGGTTAGTTTTTAAATTGTTTGGAATGTTATTAATGATGGAATATGGCAAAAATGGTTTGTATGCATATATTTTGTGTGTTTGATCATGTTCATCATCCTTGGATTCATGTAATAAATGTGATTGTTCCCTAGATTTCTTGTTGTCATTAATACCTTGTTTAGGATTGTGAAATTGTTGGGTAAGATTTGAATGTTGTGATGCGAGTTGTACGTATGGTTTTTCGAATCGATTTTGAAAGTGTAGAATATTGCGTAGCCATGGTCATTGTGTGGAACTATAATTGCCGTACATTCATTATTTTATAGAGATGGAACGTGCAATGGAGAGGCGTAAACATGTTTATTGCAACATAAGTTGGTTGAGCAAAGAATATCTTGATTTTATGGAGGAGTATTTAGAGCCCGCATTTGGTCACGAGAAGCGAGTGTTATGTCCTTGTCACGATTGCAAGAATCGTAACCGTAAACTTCACTGGTTAGGAGAGGGTTTGAGAAAGATTATTTGGTTTAGAAGTTTTATGGTGAGAAGACACCGTCGGAGGTGGTGGTAGGCAGTGGAGGAGAGTGTTTCAGTGACTTAAATTTAGATGACATGTGTGAGAAGGTTGTCAATGAATTTAAGGGGAGTCTTGAGGTTTTGTAAAATTTCTTAGGTGAGAAGGACATGCCATTGTATCCCTATTGCAATAAGTAGGATACGGTAATGTCATGTTTGATGGAATTGTTTAATATGAAAGGTGTTGGTAAATGGAGCGACACTAGCATGAACAAGTTTCTAAAGTTCTTGAATGAGAAGCTTCCGTACGGTAACGAGATATCAAACAACCTCTATAAAGCGAAGAGAATTCTTTGTCCGATGGGATTGGAGAATGAAAAATACATGCTTGTCCCAGCGATTGTGTTTTGTGCAAGGGTGACTGGGAGAAGAAGGTGGCATGTCTCGTATGCCATATGTCACGCTACAAGAAAAAGAGAAATGCGGTTGTCGGTGGAGATGTTATTGTAAAGTTAAGGAAATGGGTTACAACGAAATGCACGTGGTATCTTCCAATTATTCCAAGGCTGAAGAGGTTGTTCAGGAATGCCAATGATGCAAAGAACATGACTTGGTACATGGGAAGGGGTTGTCTTGAAGATGATGTGATTCGTCATTCAGCTGATGCTGATCAATGGAAGAGATTCGATAAGAGATTTTCAAAATTTTCTAGTGAGCAAAGGAACTTGAGAATGGCTTTGTGTACAGACGGAATGAACCCGTTCAGCAACATGTCCTCTAGGCACTTTTCATGGCCGGGAACGTTGACCATATACAACATTCCACCGTATTTATGTATGAAGAGGAAATATGTGTTGATGCCTTTATTGATTTCTGGGCCTAAACAACCCAAAAATGACATCGATACGTATCTGGCACCTATGATAGAAGATTTGAAGATTCCATGGTCTGACAGTGTCAGTGTGTTTGATGGTTTTGGGGGATCGATGTTCAATTTGAAGGCAATGCTTTTATGTACTACAAATGATTTTCCAGTATACGGAAACCTTTTGGGTTATAGGGTGAAGGGGCACAAGGCGTGTACCGGTGCAAAGAGTCCGCACATTACCAACAACTGAAGAATGGTCGCAATAATGTGTGTGAGGGTTTGATTGGTACGTTGCTTAACATTCATGAGAAGGTAAAGGACAACTTGAATAGGTAGAAGGATTTATTGGAGCTTGGAATTTGGTCGGACCTATCCCCGGAGGTGAGGGGGAAGCGAACGTACCTCCCTCTTTCCCCATACAATCTGTCAGTGGATGAGAGGAGATCATTTTGTGAGTGTATCCAAGAGATGAAGGTACCATCCAGATACTCGTATAATGTTAGTCGCTTTGTGAATAATGATTTGCATATAAACGCCATGAAATCGCGTGATTGTCTCATGCAACAATTGTTTCCCGTTGCCATCTGTGGTGTTATGGAGGAGGATGTATGATTTAGCGTTATGCAAATGTGTTTCATCTTCAACTCCATTTGTCAGAAGAATATAAGCAGGCATGCGCTTGATGTATCAGAATTATAGAGGGTTTTAGTGTTATATCAGCTGGAGAAGTACTTTCCTCCGCACTTCTTTGACATCATGGTTCATCTAGTCATTCACTTGGTTAGGGAAATTCGACTATGCGGTCTAGTGGGTATGCATTGGATGTACCCTTTTGAGCGGAACATGGGTGTTTTCAATTATGTTCACAGTAGTAGCCGGTCGGATGCGAGCATAGTGCAAAGGTATGTGATCGAGGAGATCATTGAATACTGTACCTTGAAGTTAGTAGTAAGAAATCAGTTGGATTACCTGAACAAGCGCATTTAGTAGGAATATTGGGGTTGCACATTCTAAAGGTACACTTCATACACCCTTCTATGCAGAGTTGATGACAGTTCACCTTTACGTTTTATGAAATAGTAGTGAAACTGCATTCTTTGTTCAAGAGCACATGTCATATTTACAATCACTATATCCAAACTGGCACTCGAATAGAATACAACTAGATGATTCTTCCACATTCGTGAATTGGTTATATAATCGCTGCAATGTTGACAACATGCCTAGTAAAGTTTGTATCTTTGCAAGAAGGCCAAACTACACTATAAGAAGATACCTAGGGTATCTATTAATGGTTTTACTTATGCAACGGCTGAAAATAATAGCAAGAGCACAATGGAGAACAGTGGAGTTTACATTGAATCTGAATCGATGTGGATGTCTAGCAAGAAAGACAAAAACCCTATTGTTGAAGTGATGGCCTTTTACGGGGTGATTGTGGAAATCTGGGAGTTGGACTATATTGACTTCTAAGTTGTGGTTTTCAAGTGCCGGTGGGTTGATAATGGAGTCGGGGTTCTTACGGAGAAACCTATAGGTTTCAAATTGGTAGACCTTAACCGAGTTGAGTTCAAGGATACAAGTTCATCTTAGCTACTTAGGTAAACCAGGTTTTTGTGTCGGGGATCCTAGTAACGAGAAGTGGCATGGTGTCCTACATTGGAAGAAGCTCTACTTCGAAGAAAAGATTGATTTGCCAGTACGAGCTGAAAGTCCTGAGTTCCCATTTGTATTTCCAAGTTTGTAGGATGTGGCTGGATCTTTAGTAGGTAGACGCTCACATGGCGTTGGATTGTGGGTCGGTGAGAGCGGTCAAATTGTGAGGGGTGATGTTATCTTGAAAAGGAAAAGATAGGTGCATCTTATCACCACTTTTCGTAATTAGCATTACACTTTTGTTTACTCTCACATGTCATATTCAACACGTTGATATTAATGTATGGATTTGGGTTTACTTTGTTTGTACTGTAGTGTTGCTCGTTTATATTTTTTCCTTCGTTTTAAATTTTACTTGTTAGAGTTGAAATGAGAACCACCACCTCTAATTGTATTAAAAATGGTGCTGAAATACAGAGTATGTCCTCTGTTTCACATAGGCCCCATTTTTGTAATTACAATATCAGTATAGATATCGGTGAAGCGTACTTAAAATATTTTCTTCCAATTTGCTCTCTGGTTGGAAAAGTTATTAGAAAAAATATTTGAAGGTAGCATAAAGCAGCTGCTTTATCATATAAAGGCACCAAATTTTGACACTATGACACTTGTGCTATGTACTTAGAATATAATATTCCACCTTTAACTCAGGTTGGAAAAAATTTCTGAAAAAATAATTCAAGGCAGTCTCGGACAGCTGCTTTATCATATATTGGCACTGGTTTTTTCATTATCAGCACCGATATACGTACCAGTGATGTACACTTAAAATATTTTTTCCACCCTTGCTATCGTGTTGGAATAAAGAACAAAAACATTTATTCAAAGCAGCCTTAAGCAGCTGCTTTATCATATATGGGCACCATTTTTTTCTTTGTCAGCACCAGGTTTTATGTTCATACTGGTGCTAACTTTATAATGAAATTATATATTGACAGAACGGCAGATGCTTCATCTTCCAATTCTCAAATATGTAGAGGAAATCGACCCTATATTCACAATTGGTTCATTAAACCAAACTCTGCAAAGAATAAGGCAACATTTCTTACAAAGATTATTTATCAATCTTCAATATTATTTATCATGAATATAGTGCTTTTGGAAAAATATTAGTTCACTTCGCCGTACAAAATGAACTTTGTTCGATGTTGCAATCACGTACATGGATTTCATGTTTAGTATTTACTTATCTCTATAACTCAGCTGTTATTGATTTCTGTTGAGCGTTGGTTGATGTTCTTCAACACTAGTTTGTTTTAGGTTTTAATGATTCATGGAAGGTGTTTGTTTAAAGGCTTGAGTGGACATTGTAGGATATGACACCAAAAACTCCATTCAAGAGGTCACACAATGCAGCCCTTTCTTCTCCAGAGATGCAATCCAATATTCAACCGCAAGAGAAGAGGTTCATGTCAGAGCAGGCAAGGATAATCAAACAAACTTACAGAACAAGGTGACATATTTCAGAGAGAGGAATGGAAGCATCTCCTTTATAGAATCTATCCATGCACTTGGATGGAAGAAATTGTGCGACACGCCTGCAATGTTCTTAGCGTAGTTAGTGAGCTCTATGCTAATGTGAGGTGTGGTCCGAGATGGGATGAGGCATTATTTCGAGGCAAAATGGTGAAATTGATAGATGAATCCATAAACGAGTTGTACAGGTTGCAAACTGTTCCCATTGAGGAGGATGAATTTCTTGCATTCCACTACAAGAATGATGAGGGTTGGGATTTTGATGATCCCACTGGGAAGAAGATCATGAGGATGGTAACTAGGATAGGAACCGATGTTGATTCTCTTTTGAAACCAGGCTAGACAAAGATTCCAAAGAAGCACCTCACGCCCGAGATGAAGATGGTATCACTTCGTAGCATCTAGAGTTGACACGGTCATAGTGAAGATCGAGGTTCACAGTATGAGGCTCACACATCCGAATGCAATTGAACATAAACTACGATGGAATGTAGGCAGTAAAATGGTGAACACATTGAGAGAAAGTGCTAGTAAATCTGGTTGTTATGGTTTCTGCAGCCTCATCTCCGAACAGTGCACAAAGCTGGTGTCCCCCACTATCCGCATGACATATACGAGAAGTCAATGGGTAAGATTAAAGTAGAATATTTCTAAAAAATGGCTCAGGGTAATTTGGGTCCTAGGTTGGAATTTAGAGTCGCGACGTTGGAGGTGGGTGTACAAAGTCTTCTGACAGAATCACATCATCAAATATCTCAGTGCGATCACATAGGTAAGGTTTCCAATTTCATTTCCCAGATGCTATGAAAGCAATTAGACCTTTCCCCACATATCCAAAACCGGGCATTAGGCATTAGGCAGAGCTACGTGGGGACCAGCTTGGAAGAAGCACAATTGTTGGATGAAAAGACATTCGCTAACTATTATTCAAGATTTTGGATCCTAATGTTCAGAAATTATGATTTTTTCCCTTTTTATTTTGTTTGGAAGTTTAGAACAATTCTATGTTATTTAACAGACATATTATAATTATTATCACATGGATAGTGAATCATCATGATTTTATATTGAATTAATGGTGGAAAAGAAATATGACTTTCCGTTAGTAATTCCAAACATTTATAAATGATATAGTCTAGAACATGTACTAACGCTTCTAAATTTATACTAACAAAAAATCTATTATCTAAAATTAATGTATTTCGGTTACAATAACAAAATTCAAGTATTTCGAAGCAACTATTAAGGTGTTCAAACACTTTTGGGCAACAGTGCAATTTCCAAAAATGTTGCACAAATTTTATATGTTCAGTTTCGAGGATGTTCAATTAAGCCAATCATGTCTAAAGCAGATAGTAATGATCATACATTTATGAATTTCAAAATTGAAGCGCCAATTTCAAGTTTTACCAATTCTTAGATTCTTAGAGGGAGCTAAGTACAAAAGGCAAAAAGTTCACTTAGAGGTCCAAATTCAAATCCGATCGGATGAAATCCTACATTATGAAAGCCTAATGACAATTCAAAGGAGGAATTTTTTTCAAAAAAAGTCTCAGAAAATGCGACATGTCCATAAGGTTATGGATAGGTCAGAGACTATTTTGAAAATTGGGGTTCAGTTTGATATTAATAAGAAATTGGGTACTAAATAGAAATAATTATTTTCTTTTATTTTTCTTATTTCTCTCTTCTCTTGAACAGTTTCTTCCTCATTATTAGTCTCCACTTTCTCTCTCATCATTCTTCTCATTTTCTCGTTTTTCTTTCGTTTTCCTCATGTTCTCCACCTATCCTCGTTTCTCCGCCTCTTCTCCACTTTTTCTGCCGTATTTTTATGCTTCTATTCCGCTTATTCTCTGCTGTCATTTTTTGACCATTTTTTGGTATGCGTTTCTATTTTTCCAAGCTAATTTCTTAGAGAAAATCCTTCAAAATCATCACATTTAGTCAGAGCATCAAGTTTGTAACTTTTTTTAATCTTGTAGTTCAATATAATTTTGATTATGTGAATTTTTGTAGGTATAGGTATTATTGTTTATTTTTTTTGGTTTTTTTTGTTTTCGATTGATTTTGTTTTATATTTTCACTAGGTTATAGATCAGGAGAAATGAATTGGCAGAGATGTTGATGCTACTGCCGGTGATTATTACTCAATTGTTGTTAGATTTTCCGATCTGGTATGTATGTGTTTCATTTTGTTGAGCGTTGGATAGGCATTGTTTTCTAGTGTTTTGAGTTGCGATGTGCGTTTTCTGAGATCTGGTTTTGAAGTATCCCCTTGTTATTACAATAAACTTGTTGGTTGTTCGTCTTGAAATACGAGGTGCATTACTTTGCTTATATGTTGCTCTTGTTATTAACCAGCGTGTACCTGTTAGTTGTACCGTGAATATAAAAAATTCATTCGGTTTTGATTGTTCTTTTTGAATTATGAGGTGCATCCGTTTACTTATATGTTTCATCTGTTAGTATTCCGTGTGTAATAGTTAGTTGTAGTGTGTATGCCTTCTTTTTAAAAAAATTGTTATTGCTTGTCCGTTTTGAATTAATAATTGCACCTGTTTACTTATATGTTGCATCTGTTAGTATCCCATATGTACTTGTTAGTTTTATTGTGTTTGCCTTTTGTTTTTAAATTTTTTGTTGCTTGTTCATTTTGAATTAGAAGCTGCATCTCTTTACTTATATATTGCATCTGCTAGTATTCAGTATGTACTTGTTAGTTTTATTGTGTTTGACTTTTATAACCATTGTTGGCTATTGTTTGTTTTGGATTACAAATTGTACATGTTTTCTTATATGCTGCAACTGTTAATATCTAATGTGTATGACTTTTTGTAGGATTTGGATATAAACTTGAAGTGGTATGGAATCAAACAATATTGAACATTGGACTCCACAAGATATTTTGGCACGAAATTTATTTAGATGAAGTTGATACTGAACTCAAGGAATTCGAAGATGATCCACTTTTGAAGATTAATAATTGATTCATTGTATTAGAGATTGTTAGTTAATCTAGATCGAAACACTGTTGTAATTGTAAGTTCCATTATAGGAGATTTTTTCTATGAGCACTTGTAGAATTTATCCCCTATCTTGCCCTTTGTTCAAGTGTTGAGAGTTATTCTCGTGTACGAAACCAACAACATTTGCATGATTTTTATACAAAGTATGCAATGTTTTTACATGTGTTGTTTTCATGCCTACAAGACTTTTAGTGGCATCTATTTAATTGAAATCAGGAAATTTTACTCCAATGTTTGAAAAAAATAGAAGTTTTAATGTAATTATTACACATTGTAAGGAATCAAATGAAGTTCATGTGATTTTTTATAAAATAGTTACAAAATTATGTAACCTCTTTTCTTTAGTATACTATAAGAAATACTTGTTGTCGGCTAACATATGCATGTTTTAGCAAAACAGAAATGATTCAAAAGGTAACTGATGCACTACCTCTAGATTTGTTTGCTAATCATAAAAGGAATTGACATTTTTAAATTAGATGCGTGTTTTTGTTTAAACGACATGTTGTAAAGTAATCAATGCACAGCTAATATGACAATTTTAAACTGTCAAATTTTAACTTAACTTATACATAATCTCCTGGAAAAGTTTCACAATTCATATTCAAAGCTTTTAAAACAAGTGCATGTTTTAATACAAACGATACCTATTATAAGGTAACATGTGCATAGTATATACGTAAATTTACAGCATCATTTACTTTGTTTTTTGAATATTTTCCACATGTTTTTTACATGTTCACAACAGCAAAATTCAAACATCTAGAACTTTCAGCAACAATATCATTCAGATCAAATGCAATTGAATAACATAACCTCAATCAGATGTGAAGAATTACAATATAGTTGAAATCCAGTTTTAATCAAGTTGTAATCAAATTGTTTTGATCAGTATGAAACTCGCCCTCCCGTCTCCCCTAGACGTGGGCAGAATTTTGGATCCTCCAAATGCTCTCGACGTCAGAGATTTAGAGCACGCTGGTGGTGGCCCACCTTCTTTGTACCTTAACTCAACGAAATGACACAAATAGTGAGATGGCTCCACTGGAGAGATTGAAGTTTGGGAAAGTGATGAAGTTTGGGAAGGAAGAAGAATGGAGAATGGATAAATTTGCAGAAGATGAGAGTTTGGGAAAGAAGAGTGATTCTCGCAATTTTGGAAGGAAGGGTTTGATTAATTTTCATTAATTTCAAATTGGTCCATGGCATGTCCATAAGAGAGTTCAATTAATTTTCATTTATTTCAAATTGGTCCCTGGCATGTCTATAAGCTTACAAACATGCCACATGTCAGGAGACCCACTCTTTAAAAAGTTAATAATATTTGGTGGGAAAAAATCACCAACAAGCCTTCTCGGTTGGACTTCCTAACTTCTAAAATACCTAGAGTAAGATACTCAAAAACATATACTAGTGCCTAATTAAATTTAAATCAAAAACTGATATCTATGTACAACCATATATTAACCCAAGAATACCCAATATCAAGTAATTTTGCTACAATAAAGAAGTTGTAACTTAGTTTTGGGCAGCAATGTTTAGCAAAGTTCTGAACAAATGCTTTCCGTGAATCCATCAGACACAATTTCGAAACACGGGATCTATTAAATGTTTAATTGAATATATTTCAGTCTAATTCCATATCCACAACTATGGAAAAACTTTCTCCCACATGAGGTACTTAAAATAAAATTTTCTAAATAGTAGAAATGAACACAGGCACCGGTTTGATGTTTGGAAGAACTGGTGTTGAATTATTTTGAGTAAAAATTTTCAAGAAATTGGGATCGAATTTGGGGCGGGAAATTCAAATTTTCTTGAATTTTTAACTGGCACCGATTTTTTATACCGGTACTCTATTAAATGTATTTTCCCGTCCAATATGATTGGGCTGAAATAACATTCAGCCTAAACCAGAATAATTGGCACCAGTTTCTCATTATCGGGCACCGATACCTTAGACCGGTTCTTACAGCTGAGATAAAATGTACTCCTAAGACTCTCTGGCGCGATTAAGCAGCCTTAGGCAGTTGCTTTATGGATTATGGGCACCGGTTATTTTATACTAGCAACGGTTCAATACCGGTGCTATGCACTTAGCATAATTTTTTTGAAGTTTGCTCTCGGGTTGAGACAAAAAAATAAAAACTCAGCCTCACCCAGCTGCATGAATCAATATTGATATCAATTTCTAATACTGTGGCATCATTTTTAGAATCGGTGTTGCGCCCTTAGAATATGTTTTGCAACAATGTTCTAGGGTTGGGAAAAAAATAATGAGGTGGCCTCACGCTGCTTTACACCAGTTTGATATCGTTGTTGGCACCAATTCTCGAAGCAATGACACCAGTTTGATATCATTGTTGTGGACTTAGAAAATTTATAAACCTGAGAAAATATTGTAGAATGTTATTCAGCACCGGTTTGTTGGGTTAGGTAACAATGATGACTATGATTACATAAAATGGGCCTGATCATCTTCCTCACAAAATGGTCTCTTTTTCTTCTTCTTTCTCACAATACGAACGGTTTCTCCACGTTCTCCACAATTAAATCTACACGTTCTCCTCTATTTAATCCTCTTTAAACCTCCATTGCCTCACCTCCTCAATTCCATATTATATTAGTACCCGAAAAACCCTCTTTTTTGTATCTCCCTACATCGTTTCTTCACTCCCCCCTTGGCGGCGAAGTCACCATAACTCGAATTCCGGCTGGAATCTATAAAGGTAATTAAGATTCTTTCATTTTTAGTTGTGTGAAAACCCTAACTTTCTTTGCATTGAGTGAAATTTTTATGAATTCCTATGTGTTTAATGCAATGCTTGAATGAAGCTTTTTTAATATTTAGTTACTTAGGGTTGTTCATTGTCATATTGAAGTGTGATGTTGAAGGGTTTGGTCTAAACTGTGTGAGATACACACATTGTGTGTGTGTTGGGGGGTTTGATTTTTGAATTGTTAAATCCAAATAGTATGACATGTATAGGTCATTGTGTTGTGTTAAAGTGTGATATAGTTAATCATGCGGTGTTTAATGGTATGTTCTAAAATGTGTAACATATACACTATGTGTGTGATGTTTAAATTGTAGATTCCAAATTGTATGACATGTATAGGTCATAGTGTTATGTTGAAGTGTGATATAGTTGATCTTGTGGTGTTCAATAGTCTTCTAAAAAATGTGTGAGATATACACTTGGTGTCTGACGATTATAGAGTATTTTTTTCAAAAGGTATGGCATATATAGGTTATTGTGTGGTGTTGAAGTGTGCTATAGTTGATCATGTGATGTGGAAGGGTATGTTCTAAATGTGTGACATATACACTATGTGTACGAATTTTTTAAGTGATCAATCCAAATTTGTTCGACATATAAGACATAAATTGTAATTTTTATATTTATCCCACCTAATCTATTCATGTGGTATTTTCATATGTACATGCCTCCTAAAATCAAAAAAAGTGGCCGGAAAGAGGAAGAGGCCATGCCTTCCTCCAAACAAACAAATGTGAAAATAAAGGTTTAACTTCGGAAACCGAACGAGAGGAAGTTCCACCAGTGGTACCCCTCAAGATACAATTTTAGGAGGATCCAGTGGGTGCAGTTGGTGCTCCTAAGGAGGAAACTCACAAAAACATCAAGGATGATAGCGAGGACAACCTCCTCAACAATGCGAGAAATGATGACCTTACCAAAGAAGGCGGACGTCAGGGGAAGGCATTCGACAAGTTCAAGATTGACCATTGGTGCAGGGAACGGGGGACATTTATGTGCATGTCGATCGTGTTAGCCAAGGAAAGGGACTTTGTCCCTGTCGCCTTAGAGGAAGTTGAGCGTGAGCTGATTTGTGTAAGAAAATGGAGTTCCTGGACCGCATATTGCAATTTACATTTCAGAGGAAAATAAGATTTGGTACGTGGATACTCTGGCCTAACATCCCCAAGGATGTGAAGGGGGAAGTCTCGAGGTACATCAAAGATAAACAATTATTTCATAATACTTAGCTTCTAAATGCCTAATTGTGACTATTAAATTTGCATTAATGCTCCAAAACTTAATATTGTGCAATTTTCAATCGCAACCCAGTTACAAGTTCGAAACTAAATTGAATGACGACCAATGGAGGAGGTTGAGGAAGAATGTGGTGGGCAAGGCTGGCAATGCATATTGCAATTGGAAAAGCAAGTTTACGAACAAGTACACATGTTTTTTTCGGGCGGAAAAGTTCCAAAATACAAGTCGTGGGAGAACTACAGATAGATGGATGGATGAGAAGGAGTGGAAGAAATTCAAGGAGCCCAAGAGAACAAATGATATTCATGTAAGTACAGTTCTTACATCAGATTCAAAATAACATATCAATATTTGGCAGTAAATTCACTGTGTTAATAACTAATTATTTTTTATATTTTTAGAAGAAAAAAAAGAAAGAAAGCAAGCGAGTGAGTGAGAAATCAAGGGACAAGAAGTATGTCCAACACACTGGACCAAAGGGGAATAAGGTGATAAAGGAGAAGCTGATAGAGCAGCTAAAGGAGAAAGAGAGGAAGAAGTGAGGGACCAGGGATACATGGAAGAAGAAATCGAGGAGGAACTCAAATTCAAGAATTTCAAGCCTGACATATCGTTGGTCTACTTGGAGTCGAACAGGGGAAAAACAAGGATTATACAACCCTCGGAAGTCAAGGCCATAGTAGATAACATTGTAAGTAACCAATTCAATAATAGTTTCATATCTAAGTAAACATTTATTTTCACTATTAAGAAAATAAAATGAACCGCAGTTAAGGATGAATGAGGAAAAGGAAAAGGGAACCCTATAGTTGGGTCCGAGTGAAGACATTTTGATAAGAGCCACCGGGAAGAGGGATCACCCAGGGCGCTACAAAGAAACCCGGTCCTGATTTCCAGCTATTGTCGCCATCCCATGCATAAAAAGAAGAAAGTGTGCAAGTAGCTCCTTGTCCCAAAAGAAGGAATCCAAGAAACCTTCATTAATCAGCCGGTTGTCAGTGCGATGCTCTTGTACCTCAAGCAGTTCGTCTAGGGTATGGCTGCAGCAGGGGGAATAAATCTTCTAGAAGGCCTTGCTGACCCAAAGAGTTTCATTGCGAATGCTATGTTTGGAGGCATATCTACCATTCTCAACGGCTTTGGTCAAGAACCCCCTAACGACGGAGATGAAAATGAAGAGGTAACTATGCATTACAATTAAAAATTTTAAACTTTCTTGATTTTTCTTTTATGTTTCCCTGCTAAAACATTGCCAGACTGGCTAAATTTTTAATATTTGTAACAGGATACTGAGTTAATCACCTTGTACATCAAGGGCCTTCAAGGAGAGAGGATAAGGGTGGCCAAATCATGGTGTTATAAATCTAGGCATTCCTAGAAATCACATAGTCCATTCGGTTGCGTCTGCGTGTGCGAGCCATTCTACCAGCCAAGAGCAAGATTGCAATCTTCCAATCACCGATCCAGTGACGTGGTAGAAGCTTTAGAGAGTGTGGTAGACTGGACGATGACTTTGGACATTTGGAGATGACACCCAAAGTAGAGAAATTGAAAGGGTCAAGCCACAGACTGGTGAATTTTATTGTGTCAATGTGAACGGCAATGAGGTAACGAACTCAACTAAATGCTACATCTGTTACATTCACTAATTTAGTATTACTATTCATTGAAATTGATAAATTTTCTGTGAAGATATCAACACCGAAATAGTCTGGATCAACCAGCTCCTACCGTCCCCCTCAGCAACAATTTATACATGAAAGGCCTCTGAAACTGTTACTTCTCAATATCATCCGTCATTTGTAATTTATTTCAGTATTACTCAATTTTCCTAATTTTATTGCCATGAAATAATTTCAGATTGCCAACAAGCGTCTGTTTGCAACATATCCCAACATGAGGTAGTACATCCAATGCTGCAACGAGCTTATGAAGAGTATTAAAGAGTTGGGAACAGTGGCTTTGTCTATGGAGTTTGGACCGTCAACTTTTGGCAAATCACATCAGAGTACATTGTTTATCAAAAGCTTGGTGGAGTTTGAGAACAAGCTTGGCAACTTCAGAGGAATGATTTGGCTGCCGAACTCAATGATAGATGTTTGGATGGGGCAAGGCTTACTTTTTCACATTTACTGTATTTAATTACTGCCTGATTTGTTTCAAATATTAACTAATGTTATTTTTCAATGAACCTCTAGGAACAAGTCTTCAAAATCAACAATCTCTACTGAAAAACAAATACATAGACATCGGTGCATTTCCTGGGGGGAAACTGAACCGGTGCTGATAATAAGTAAGGGACCGGTATTTTGAGGAAATTGTCCAAAATCGAACTGCTGATGATTATCAGCACCAGAATTTGGCAACCAATGCCCAAAATCGGTGCCATACATAAGAATAAGAATCGATACCAACGAAGGGTGTGCAAGGGACCAGTGTTGGGATGGTTTTTAGCTGTGCAATAATGTCTTTGGCGCAAAAATGGAGGGAAAATAATAGCACTGGAACAAAGCAGTGAGCCGGTGCTTATGTAAATTATAGCACAAGATTTTCGAACACAGTTACCCTGAAGGTGGGGCTTGAAATGAAGGATAACAATTATTTTGTGTGTTCAGCATCGGTTTTGGTTAGGACACGAAACCGGTGCAGAACGTAGTCACGTTTGCGGGTATTTTGATGTTGTTGAAAAACAGAGTTTGTGCTCTGCTTCATGTAAGCCGCCGGTTATTACCCACAAAACACCGGATTAAAGACCGATGCTGTGTATTTAGAGTAAATTATTTTACTTAGCTCTCGGTTTGAAAAAAGGATTTCAAAAAATCATTCAAGGCAGCCGTAAGCATCTGCATTTCTAAAACCAGGCACCGATTTATTAAAATTGAGCATCGATATTTAAACCAGTGCTGAGTACTTATAATAAATACTTTCAGGTTGCTCTTGGGTTGGGAAACTACTCTGAAGAAATAATTTAAAGTAGCTGTGGGTAGCTCATTTTACTATGTTGGCAC
>JAULKM010144980.1:0-17854 GCA_032355605.1 Rubia tinctorum | reverse complement strand
GTTATTGGAAGTAAACTGATTGGGGATAGCTCCAAGCTACTTAGGCGTGAAATTAATGGGGTAATTCAAGGTTAGTTCACCTTTAGAGCAACCTGAAAGAAACTTCTCTTTTGTAATATATGAACTGAAGCTGACAGTCTGATTATCTAGACTGTCATGGACTCTTGTTTGCTTCTCTTTTACATGGACTCTTGTTTGCTTCTTTAAATGCCTGATGAAATTGATGGTGGCTTTACAGTGATTCATCCCGAACTTCAGCAATATACATGTGCGTGAATGAAATTTCCATCTATGAGCAGCTCAATGAAGGCCCATCTCTTTTCTCAATCAACTTGAAGGTGTAGACTTCGGCTTCTAATGTTTAAGTTCCTCATTCTGCACATGTACAATCATTTGGGGCGGCTTGAGTTTGCCCCCTGTCCTACATGTATCTGCTTGTTGATGAATGTAGTTCTTAATATTTTTTTATGATTGATCCATTTTTAAGGCCTTCTGTGAGAGTCTAGCGCCACGGTTGCACCCTCATTCGGGCAGCCATACTTATCACTGGTGATCTTTCATGTACTCTGCCTTTTGGTTTCTGACTTTAATCTGTGTTTTGATCACTATCTGCACTTGTGTCCATCTTGTGTGACTTGATTTATAATTATTAGGTTACATTGTATCAGATTGATGAATTCCCATGGGTCTGGACTTCGATATTGATTCTCTTTTTTATGACTTTGTAGTGTATTGTTCTGAACATGTGTGATTCGAACTATTAATGCCAGAATGTTTCTCTGTTAGAGCATCTTTAACCACGCGAGCTAAATTTTAACTATTTTAGCTAGTCAAATCTCTAAAAGCTATTTTAGCTAGCCACTTTTCAACTTGACACTCCAACCATGTTAGCTATTTTAGCCACTTTTCACTTTAACTGTGTTGATTAGACTTGCTGGTGATAATCTTTTATTGTATTATTTCCGGATTGGTTTAGATTCAGCCCTTTTTTTGAATTACAGGTTTTGTGCATTTCTCGCGTTGCCCTTGCTTCCGTAGAGGTACTTACCTGGTTTTGGTAGTTTAGAGTTGATGGAGAATTTTGTAAGTTGTGGACTGAAGTATAGAACTGAAGATCTACTTAGGTTAAACTTACTTGTGTAAAGCGATTGCTGTTGAGTGTTGTGTTCTTTGATTGGTTGGTTCACTTAAGTTTTCTTTTTTGCTCTGTTATGTTCCATATAGCTGTAGAATCTTATAGATTGTTATAATCAATGATTCATTGGTTTAGTCAAGTACCTTTTATGCTCTATTAACTTCAACTTTTCAGTTGCATGCTAGGTGTGTGACTGTTTGATGTTTGGCTCATGGGAATACCTACTCTGGCAGCACAACCCAAATAGATTGGTAAGTAGTGAGTTGGATCTTGCTTTAAGATATGGTTTTCATAGATGTAATGCTCATAATTTTTTTGATGCTGCATTGTGCATGTTCATTTTAAGGATTCCTTTCAAGTTACAAGTACTATTTTTTTAACAAATAAGATGTTTCTGGCTTTTTATCATCGAGATTTATTGTTAGTTCTATACTCTAATAATTGTTTAGCCATTGATGAATTTCGTGCCAGATTCATGAAACTTTGAAATTAGAGGTGATTTCTGATTCTATTTATTTCAAGAATCAACCATAACCTGTGTAGTTAACACCCTCAACAAGGTGTTCTACCAAACCTCACACTCATTTTGCTTCAACCACTCTTCTTTCGCAACATTTGAAGAGAAATCAGGCCAGTTGGAACATATGCTGGAAAAAGTCAGAGTTGGAAGACGTAGATTTAGTTTTTTTTTTTGGCGTGTTTATGGATTCCAATTTGTAATGGATGTGAATTTCATCATTTTCATGAATATATGCAGGGGTTAGGAAAGAATATAAATGATTATGAAAGGTTAGCTTTGACGCTGAAGGTTTATGTCGTGCTGACTTGTTTTAAGCAGATGGGCTAAGAGTCTTACGATTCGTATGCAGACAATAGAAGTAAGGAAACATTTTCAGTGACGTCACCATGTTCTTCAATGGTATTTTTGGTTCCTTTGAGTTTGTGGTTGGTTTCATGTTTTCATACTTGCATGTTATTTTAACTATGTTTAGGTTTGTTTTTCAAAGTGTGTTGTCATGTTTGAAATTCTTTTGAGGAGGTACTGTAAGAAATTATATACAACTGTTAGTGGAGCAGATGAACTGATTCATGGTACTTTGTATACTCTCTTTTGAACCTAATTGTGGTTTACTTTGTTCATTTGATGAAATTAATATAATACACATTCTACGGCCACCTGATGGAATATCTTTCTTTCTTGTGAAAGCCTTCAGATCAGCACATATGGATGAGAAAATTTAAGCCCTCTTCCTTATGAGAATAATGCTGTTTACAATCAATTATGAGATTCATATGGGTACTGCTGCTTGAAATGATTGGATAATAGCCTGAAGATTCTCCGAATATTCTCCTATCATATAAATCTTTATTACAACTAATTTGGTTGGCTGACTCATTCAGCAATATGCGAAAACTGCATTTTCAT
Organism: Rubia tinctorum; assembly: GCA_032355605.1. NCBI lineage: Eukaryota > Viridiplantae > Streptophyta > Magnoliopsida > Gentianales > Rubiaceae > Rubia > Rubia tinctorum. The sequence continues at coordinate 15,293 of JAULKM010144980.1, read as the reverse complement.
CATATCATAAATATATAGGCTACTTTTGATTCTCTGCCTTATCCATAATTAAAATTTAGTTTTTAGACAATTGGCTCAGACAAAGGCTGTCAAGACCAAGTTTTTATCATTTTCAATTTCATTTCCATCACTATGCTGCTTGTTTTTATCAGACTCCTTGAGATCTGACTTTGGAACTTGGCTATATAGCTTCTCTTGTTCCTGTTTGGCGATATTGTATTTTACAAGTTATTTCTTGCCGTCTGTTCTACACTGTAATACTATATATTTTTCATTTAAAATAATCTTCATACTTCGTTAGCACCTCCGTTGTTTTAATTTTCCCCTTCATTGTTTCTCTGCTTTAATTCACTTTTTCTTGCTACGTGTCTTCATTCCAAAGTCTACAGCTGCGGCTTGTTTTCATCTTTCCAATTTTTTTATGCATTGTTCCATACCCCTCCGCCGCTTGTTCTGCAGATCATCTGAACCAGAAGGGTTGATGATTTAAGGTATGGCGACCCTATGCAGATGGAGCAGAGTGAGCTGGCCTTGAGAAAATTGACGATTGAGATTTTTGAGAATCTGAGTCAGGTATGAATCCGGCCATGGTTGGTAAAGAGGAAACCTTGTGCCATATTTCGTACTGGTACGCCTTTCTGGGGAAGACTGTTTTTTGCAGTGGAATTTGTTCTCCCTGCCGAAGCTTAGGTCCAGGCAGGACGTTATTGATTGGTTGAATTCTATTGTTAATTCTGGTGCATGTGCAAGAAAATGGTTCTTTATTTTTGTTTATTTCAGGGAATTGAGCTTTTGTTAAAATTCTGGGCGTTCCAGTGATTTTTATTTTCCTGAAATTTGGAAATGTTTGTTCTTCCCACCTCCTTCGCTAAATAATTTTTTGATCTGAGCATGGAACTTAGAAAATATGAATTTTGGAGCTGTTGGATATGTCTTTCTGGAATTTGAAGTAGAAATATGGAAGTTTAATATCAAGTTTTTTTTGTGTGAAAAAATTATGAATTTTTTCTCTGTTAAAATTGATGTTGACTGTTTTGGTCCTTGATTGATTGGTTGAATATAATAGTTGGTGATTTATCTTAGTGAACTATTGTGATTGCAGGCTTCTGATATCGAAATTATTTAGTAGATCGGGCACAAATTGTAATGATCTCCCAAGGTAAATTAGAGACATTTACATCATATTTAATGTTGATTGAACTAAAGGCCTTGTTGTCTTCATGCCATGACTTTCTTCATCATTGGTTTAATGGTTATGGTGATTGACCAACCGTCATCTATATGCAAGGATATGAAATGATAGAGCTGATTATTGATGTCAAGCATTGCCTTGAGGTTAGTTTTTGTTGTTTCCTTTGACCCATTTGCTTACGTATTTTTAATGCTAGGTTACTATGATTTTTCGACTCCATGCACCGTGTTTTATATTTGGTCACAAGAAGAGCTCCTGTGATGGAGCATGTGATTTGAAGGAAGTTCTTTTTTTTCTTTTTATTTCCAATTTCCAGGTGCATTGGGTTTGTTGTGTCTTGTGTTCTTGTATTTTAGACCGTCTGTTTTACTGAACTCTGATTTCTTAAAATTGTTTCAAGAAGCTGTAAGAATGCATGACTCACTTCTTTAAATTAGCCGAATCCATCAATTTATTTGTTCAATCTGAAATCATCTCTTTATCCCCATGTCGCCATGTCGGATGGACTCCCACTGCTCTCCCCACGCTGAAATATCTTAACTATTATACTTGGTAATATGAAACAATAATGCATGCTCTTGATCACAATATTCCACACCTGGGATATATCTGAATGTCCCTTGATACAATAATGCATAAATGCTTCCAAAGTGATCTCTATTTGCTGGTGCTTAATATGTTGTTCTGGTCTTGTTTGCCATGGTAGTTTAGTGGAGAAACCTTGGCGAGATAGTGAATGTGGATATTATTTTTTTGCAAAGTGTCTTGTAATTATAATATGCAAAATAGGCGTCAAATGATCCTTTATATATTCTACCAATGCATTCAGCTTTTTGATGATACTAGACTTATTTCTTGTGTGTGCTGCAGGTGTAAATTTACCTTGGTTGCTTTGTATTTTGGACTATCTTCAGCATTTCGATCGTTTCCTACCTTCCCTTAGTAAATTGAATTTACTTCTAAATTAATTTGTGTTGTAATTTTCTAGTTTCTTGTAAGAAACGTGGAATCGTGGATGAAAGTTTAAAGAACTGGAATGATGTTTTCGTATTTCCAATACAAACAGACAACTTCCATTTCGGTATCTTTTAGACTTCTATTAATTTCAGGTTTTGATATGCATCAGAGATTCAGAATCATCGATATTCAATAAGCACCACTCGCTCAAAACTTATGCTCACATTATTCTCTTCACAATCAATCCACGCAATTCGAAATCCATCGTTTCAAAACTCACATATGAATCAACATTAAAGAAAGACATTTCATGTCTAATCTCACAGCATGTTGGTCACACAATAAAGATTCGAGTTAATACTTACTCTCTCCGTCATGCTCTAAATTGCTTATTTACTTTTTTGAAAATCAAATTTTGTAAATTTTGACCATAAATATAAAATATTTATAAGTAATAAATACTTCATGGGAGATATTGTTAGATTTGTCTTCACATCTATTTTCTAAATATCAATTTTTATGGGGCATTGTTATATGTAACTACAGATATTTACGATTAAACATGCTCATTGAAAACAATGAAAAAGTAAATAAGTAATTTAGAGTGGCACGGAGGGAGTATATAATATCAACCAAGTGGCATAGGTCACCCTTGACTAGGTTAACTGTGAGGCTATCTATGTTGCCTTGCAATGGCTAACGTCAGATTTTCACATAGGCGCGCACTTTGTGGTTGTCTTTGTACACTGGACTTTTCGAAGGACGTGAATAAGTGTGCAGTGGACACGAGTTTAGAGTAAGAGTGCTCATAAATGAGAATGCATGGACACAATATAAAACTCAAAACAACGTTGGGTGAGCAAGCGCTCATTTCAGTTATATTGCATAAAGGTAGCAGGGTGTGACATAGATAAATCAACACTCCGTAAATATGTTGTGGAGAAGTAATCCTGTGTGACGGCTATAAGAACACATAATTTTTTTTTAAACGGCACTTAAGCCTAAGCCTCTTGAAAGAAACTAAGTTAAATTAGCTAGCTAATAATTTACTTGCAAAAGATGAGGTTATTTGTTACAAGAAGTTAGGGACCAATCTTCTTGGGTTGTGGCTCAACACTAAGGACATTGACCTAATTGGAAACTGGGTGTTGCACACATGGAAATGGGCAAGAAGGGACATATGGTTCATGACCAGTTGGGTAATTGGCACTAGACGATCTAGAGGCATGTGCGGCGCGATTTAGTGAGATCGGTTTGTAGGGATGCGTTGAGTAGCACGGGATCGTAGGCTCGTAGCACGTTGGAAATGTTTGTGCGTACATTGGTTACGTTGAGGTTGGGTAATAACCCCAACCTCGTAACATTCTCGCCCACCCGATTTGGCAAACGTGCTCGAAACCATCAATTCCCCAAGGTTCTTTGCTACCCACACTCTTCTTGTACATTTCTACCTAAAGCAAGGTTTTTCTTCAGCCGTGGTCTTCTTCTCTTCAGCTATTTTGGTTTAACCTGGATGGATTTTACAGCTCTCATTCCTCAACCGACGACCAAAGGATGCTAGTGTGTATAAAGCTCGTATTCATATCGATCCACTAAGCTAATTCAATAAGATAGTGAAATAGGGCCCACATTCAAATCACTTAGCAAATGATATGAACGAACAATTAGGGAAAATGAAAGCGTCTCGCTCCAGGATCATACGTGTCGCGAATATAGCAGAAACACTATCTATTGTCGAGACTACGACGATTCACAACTAAATGTGTTGTGAATATTGCGGAAGCACTATCCGGAGACAAGTTCGAGATAGTCGATGTCACTATTCCACATCTCGTGAATGCTATAAATAAGATAAAATATAGCAATATCAAGTATATTTGGAAAACCTAAGAAAATACTAATTAAAGTATCATAGCTCCTTCCTCGGAATCAATCCTTGGACTTCTGTAGGTGTTAAGCATGTACTAGTCCTAGGCCTTACCACTAACCACATCACAAAGAACCAACCACATCAATATTAAACTCTAGATTATGGTCATCACACTTCATCATCCATTCACTTTTCCACCCCTTGCCTTGATGAACAACAAAGTACTATTGATATGAATGATGAAATGTCTTTCCCCTGTCAAGGTTTACAAGGTTTGGCTTGCTTAACCAACTCGAAACTGGAAGTTTGATGGGGCGCGCAAGCTGGAAGATGTTGCTTTAGAATCCAGATCTTCATGGTAACCTCATGCGCTTCCAACCGAGGAGGGATCCACAACTTGCTTGATCTTAAGACTTGCTTTACAAGGCTCATTGGATCCATCAAGCTAACCTATTATTGGTGTAGACCCTCCCGACCCTTCATTCATGCTTTCCCCACCGAGATCCATTGAACCATGGTTCTCATTACGTCTTAAGCACTCCTCAAACTACATGTCCGAGATTTTAAACTTGGGTGACTTCCACACATTTGTTTTTATCATACAAGAATTTGTGCCTAAGACAAGAATGCAATTGCCATATGGGAATATAACCTGTGAATCTCTCAAAAATTTCAAGTTGACAATGAGACCAAAGTCATCCATCTTTACGACATGAATATCCAATGTGGCTTGAGGGGGTGCCACTCTGATCATGCATCACCTGTAACGTTATCTACATTTTAAGCTTCACGGTTCAAAATATTTATTTGACCCACATTTTTCTCCAATACGAGCCCCAATCTTAATGCATATGCTTCAGAGTCATACACTTGGATAGCTCAAGTGTCGACTATCGCTCAGATGGATTTTCCATTCCCACTCAAGAACACATGCATAAATTCTCCATTGTTGTGTCGCTTCGGCCGCACAAGGACTATCTACATAATATCAAGTTTAGGTGTTACCTTTTTCACTAGACTTAACCAGGTCGCGACCCTCTTTGCTCACACTACAGTAACCACATGGTCGAACTTCTACTCATGTAATGGACTCAAGCGTTTTGACTCATTCAATCCCACATGGAATCACATTGCAATGCCAATGCTCCAATGGAGCTTGGTTCCTTGCGAGGTCATCGTCATACCTCTCAAATATACAATTTATAATACTTATGGTATCCTATGCTACAACTAAGTAGATAGTGGTAGTAGGATCGCCCCACTGGAGAAAAGAGATTTTCTTAAGGGTCCATGCATATAAGGTTACAAAATATATATATATATATATATATATATATATAAATATAAGGGTTTGACTTGTTGATGATTAAAAGCAACATTTGAAATACTAAAGAACTAGATTGTAAATAAACATTAGTTTAACATGCAAACAAGTAAAAAAGAGAGATTAATCACAAAGATACCAAACTTTGGGCAAAATTGACTTCCACTTCCAATTCTCACATTGATCATAGAACATTTACTCTATTCTTAACCTCTTGATTTCCTATTATAGAGGTGATCCTCATACTCTTCTTAAGTATAGCTGTAAGGTTTTATTTAACATCTCTTTATAGCGCTCACTAGTGACCACCTTAGGCTATTGATACCTAAAGTCATACCATTAGTGGCATTATAAATGAAGAATCAATAAGCTTGTTGATGTCTTAAACATCTAACCAATTAACATAATTGCAAAGGATTATCAAGAAAGCTCAACATTCTAGGGTTTCCCTTTATTTTCTACTTTAAAATACACATGAAAGAGATTTAACATTCTCATATTCATATAGCAGTTTATAGCATCATAAACATAATTAGAAACATTGATTTCATTTTCTTGAATTAAGCATCACAAGGTATGAATTAGCTACTTTCATCTTGAAATTTATTATGCAATCATATAAACAATCCATATTCAACACATTTCTAACCAATTCATGAAGTTGAAATCAACATTCAAATCATCGGATTCATATGATATTTAAGAGCTCTAAATAGAGGTTAAGAGGTTATCATAACATGAGCTTGATAGTTAGGATCGATAGCTCCCAGGATGAGTTTAGATTACTACAATCATCATACAATTCATACACTAAATCATAAGGTGAAAATGGAAGAAATAAGGAAGAGAAGAGAGAAAATATGGGCTTTTGAAGTTAGGATTGAAGATGAGATCCCCAAAGTGGAAGGATAAGGTGATATTTATTGTGCAAGAAAAAGGAGGAAATAAAAATTAAAATGTAACTTTTGTCATGGTCATTTTCGCTAGGAGCATAAGAATCCACTGGTCATGAAACACCTTCTTCGCGGGGTAACTTTTTGCCTTGCTTTCTTGTCTTCGCCTCGACGCCCAAGTCTTCTTCCTTTTGTATTGATGCCAAAATTATCATTTCTTCACCTTCATGAGAAAATACTCTTAGAAAAGAAACTAGAACACAAATTCACTCATAACTCTCCTAAGAGAATTTCAAGGCAATATCCACAATCTAGAGTACAAAGGTGCATCATTATAAGTAAAAAAAATGCTAATAATACCGTACAAAATGAACCTATGAACTTCGCCCACACTTGAACCTTACTCTCCCCTGAGTAAAAGAAAATGAAATCCAAGGCTCAAACTTGAAAGTAACAGGTCCAAATCATACCCCTAGTGATGAGATGTCAAATGCATGTATTTCCCAAGGCATTTAACATCTTTTTTGTTATCTTTTGGGTGGTAGATTGCTAGATTTAGTAAGTTTATACTACAAGGGGTTTAGATGGACATTTGTGGTCTTCATATCTAAATCTCTCATTTTGTAGCTTACTTTAGATCTAATGTATTTTATGTCCCTACGAGTGTCTAGATCCATTTTTGTGAGCTTTTACTTGTAGATTGCTCGTAGGCACTTCAAACTGTTTAGAAGGTCATTGACAAGAATGGTAGTAGATTGTAGAATGTCATTCATAAGGATGGTAATAGACCGAAGGCCACGAGTCAAACACGTGGTAGTAAATGGATGCACCGAAGAAAATGAGTTAAGTATGAAAGATATGAAGATTGGCACGGCCCGTGTAGATTTACACAGCTTGTGCCATGCCATGTGTAGAGGAAACTAAGTCCAAGCTGGGGCTGCACAATATTAAACGGTCTAAGCGCTCAGAAGATGAAGAACCTAAACTCCAGTCCATGACCAGCTAGCTTTTACGTGGCCGGACGCTCAGAAGACTGGTGGTCGTACTCCAAACCGTAGGCCGTGGGCTTTTGCGTGGGCTTGCACGCTCAATACGGTCAATACTTGTTTTATGATACATTCATATATTCATGCGTAGTATAATATCATGCTGGGCTAAAATTTTATCTTAGGAGTGTTATATTAGGGCTACTGTAGGCTCGAGAGTACCTAGGAGATGAGTGCATTCATGCTACATTAAGAGTACCGACCCGATTGTTAGACTCAAATTCTAATTGACTAGTTGTGTAAGTGACTGCATGTTATGGGTGTTAGACTAATATTTAACTAGGGGAAACCCTTGGCTTACCCCAATAGAGGAGCATGATAGTTTGTAGCGACTGAGGTTGGATGGTAGCGACTAGATTTGTGTCAACCCTAGAGTCATCACGAGATGCTAATTTCTGTGCCTCTCTAGTTGGTGTCCATAGGGGAGTGCCCGGGATGCATTGTCCTTACTCTCGTATCTAATGGTCCTACCTATGCAAGACTTAGTTCATTTTAGCGGGAGATCATTTTCATCGAGAGTGGGATTGACAGGGAATGAATTGTGGTATCGAAAAGGTAGATCGAAGCACATTTGGCCCTTGAAGTGGGGCCGAACCTTTGTGTGACAGACATTGGGAATTCCCGGCCACCTCCACACTATGTGATATAGGCATGAGATAGGTTTAATGTCTTACATGTGATAAAATTTAGGATGACAGTCATCAATCGGTCATGTTACGCAAATACTCCCAAGACCAGTTAATTATAGTTTAATCTCTCTGTTTGCATGCTCTGTAGTTATTAGATACAAACAGCCCCCCCAATTATATGTTTAAATCACTAGTTATTCCCGATACACAATCGGAGTGACACCCGATTGTGGGTTGTGTGTAGTTAGCTATCAAATTCTAATATCTCGGTGGACGACCCCAGACTTGGCACTAGCTACTCTATAGTGGTTAGTAGTGAACACGGGAGAAACTTATAAAATTCTATCGTTGACACTTCGCATCCCGTGAGAATTAAATAACCCCACGGGGTGCGGGTCACCTAGTATCCCACGTTCAATCCTTCATAAAATTCTCACTAATCAACAATCACAAATCAAACCCAAGTGAGAAACCAAATCCTATTATCTACCCATAATACTACACCAATCAATTCTAAAATTCCCATAAAACATTTCATATCCAGAATTGATTCATCTCTAATTCCAGTGGGACAATAATGGAGTCAAAGAAACTATAATCAGGGTTCTAAACATAATAATTCATTTTTTACCAATCTATCAACCCTATCTGAAGTAGATAAACACTCCAACATTTTAAGCACCCTACTTCATTTCCCAACTAAGTCAAATTACCCAAAGAAAATCTATGATGCTAGACTACCCGAACCTCCAATTTTCACCACAACCATATGACATACATCACTGAAAATGAGTGAATCAACATATACAAATAATTTCTTTTCTATATTTTTCTCTCATTTTGCCTAGGAGCCCTTCTGGGTTTCATCCTAACCCCACGTCATTTTTTTCAAGCTCGTATTTTGCCCACATTTTAGCCTCTTATTTTTACCCAGGTCGACTTTTTAGGTTTTCGACATATTCAAGCCCTAGTATTACCTAAATTGCCCTTTTGATTTTTTTTAACTTAGCGGGATTTTTTCCCTTCATTTTTTTGTTATTAATATTTTTTCAAAAGCAAAGTAGCAAAATTAAAAATATGTAATGTACAAGTAATTACTCCCCCCAACACGCACACAGAGAAACACGCATTGCCCTCAATATAAAATACGTTAGGCAAGACTTAGAATAGTCTAGGGAAAGAGAAAAATGACTCACAACCTAGTGCTCCGATGAACCTCCATAATACCATTGTCGGTATTGTGCCTCCCATGCCTCTCGTTGACTTCTTCATTGTACGTTACAGCTAGATACTCACGATCATGGCTCATATGGTAGGTGATCATGTTGGAAACCATTAAAGAGAGTTAATCCACGTTGTTCTCAAGAGTATTTTACCTCCGGAACATTACATCTCATACTCCATTTGGCGTTGATTCATCCTCTTCAATTGAGCTCCTATGGAATTTTGGCTTTGGGTGAGAGCTTTCACTCCTTGAAGCATCCGAGTATAGAATTCCAAAGTCGGAGGGGTACCACACCAACATCCTCAACAGCTAATGTTCCATCATACTTCCTCTCCGCCTCAAATTTGGCCTTGCATGGAAAATCTGGCTCAATAGCCAAAGACTCTACCGGGGTCATCTCCGTAAGGTTTGTCCTCTAGGCTTGAGGGAGACTCGTGAACTTAAAAATGTTCCCATGTGTACTTGTATTTATAAAATAGTGATTGTGAGCATTGAAACGTCACATAGCTTCTTGATCCTGAAGAGGTGAGAGTCATCCTTTCCCAACATTTTAAGTCACTCCAGTACCTCAATCTTCTTGTTATTGGCCAAAAGTGCCACCATGCAACCCAAGGAAAGGTCACCTTAAAGATTATTATTTGATTCTCTACAACACTTTGCCACCCATAATTTCATCCAATTAGAAGACCCTTTGCCTTCGCTCACCATCGCCCAAAGATACTTGATGTCCTCACGAGGTACATTTTTGGCATTTCCATGGCGAAACACGGTTGATGCTAAGAGCTAGTGGATGTAGAGAAGATCTATATGTATGATGACTAAATATTTATCCTTGGAATCTTGAGTCCTCTTTGTGATGGCTTACCAAAAATCACTATATATGTAGGTGTGTTAATCAAATTTCGTGTCTATCTCGTGCGTCAGCCCAAAAGCCTCCTCCAAATCAGCATAAGTTATGGTATGGTCTACGTTATTAAGTTGGAAGGTGATGCGGGGCACCATCGTCTCGAGGTCGTGGTGCAAATCAAAGGTAGTCAAAATTTCAAGGTATATATCACATAACTCAGAGTGTGGCGCTTCATGAAGTTTTCCAAGCAGTTCTTAGCAAGGAAAAGATGGATTGGTTGGTAAAGGTGAGTGATCCTCAACGTGTGAAGGATCATCAACCAAGCAATCATGCACTCTCTTCAAAGGTAACTCACCAAAAAATTCCTACCAAAATTCAACACGAGAACACCCAAAAATTCTAGCACAACAACCCCACCAATAAACAAATTTTTCCTCAAACACAAACCACAAATAGCATGCACCACAAATTCTTAAGAAAATAATTTCTCATAGAACAATTGAGGTGTTTTAGATTTTATTTAGTAAAGGAAGACGTTGGTAGAATCTTTACCAAGCTATTCCAAGTGCTCTTTAGCCTCCAATCACTCCACTTCGCACAATTGAGGAAAAAACCCAAATGTTAAGGTTCTTATGGATTTTCATATTTTTGTTATTTTGTGGGGTAATTTAGGAAATTAGGAAGTATACAGATGTAGAAGGAAGTAGGGTGATGGGGAATGGTTGTATGGTGGGTGGGATGGAAGGAATTTGGCCAAAGATGGTGATTTGGTGGTGGTAGAGGTGATTTGGACATTTCTCGTTTAAAGGAGATGAGAGAATTTTTGGGGGTTGAATGGCTGAACATGTAAAGGAGTTGGGTTTTAAACTCTCCATTGAATGTTGCGGCTTGTGAAAACTGGTTTCGCTCCCGAGGGTCTTTCTGCCGCTTGCGAAGGTCTTTTGCCACAGATGGATTTTTTCGCCACTCGTGAAGCTCCACAGACTGAGGAAATTTAGATATTTCACGAGCGGGGATTTTCTTCAACGCTAACAAAATTTCCTTTGCGATGGGCGACCATATCTTCCTCTCGCGAATAAAAATGCCAGTTTTGCACCCTTCTCCATACTTAGCCAAAACTTTCACCATTGGCCAATCTCCCACCATTCTCCTATCTTCTTTTGTACTTATCCAATGTTTTTCACCAAGTTTATCATCTCTCCATCAATGCAATGAACCTATTTTTGCTACAAAATCAAAGTAAACTAAATCGTAATTCAAAGAAATCAATCCAATATTAACAAAGCATAATTAAAATTACATCAACGGAATGCTATGAACGAATATATGGATGATCATAACCAAGTTTATTTAACGTTACCGACTGGACTTACTCCTTTTTTAGGCTTTACTCACAACCCAGGGCAAGAAATATCAACATCTTCTCCATTGTCCAGAATAAATATCTTGTGGTAAGGTTTCAAACATTTCCCATTAACCTTGGTGATTTTGGATTTTTCTCAATTCATGATTTTTACCCCACCATGTGGGAACACCTAAGCCACCTTATCCATCACGATGGAAACTTTCTCAAAAACAATCGAAGGTGAAATTGAAAGAGAATGACTTTTTTACCAACATCAAAGTCTTTGTGATGGATCATTTTGTCATGCAAATTCGTCGTCTTCTTCTTGTTAATTGCGGTGTTTTTGTAGAATTTGTATATTACCTCATCTAGCTCTTGCAATTGCAACTTTCTATGCAATCCGGGCTTATCCACATCCATATTGAAGCTTTTCACCGCCTAATAGGTCTTCTAGCACCACCGGTATATATTATGGCTCCCCGGAGACTAAGCAATATGGTGATATATCGATTGGTGTCTTAAATTCCATCCTATATATCCACGGTGGATCAACCAGCTAAGAACTCCAATCATTCTGATTCGGATTAACCATTTTCTTGAGTATGAACTTGATTTCCCTATTGGAAACTTCGTCTTGGTGATTGATTTTGTGGGTGATAGGCGGTGGAAGTCTTATGAATGGCGCTATACTCCTCAACATAGCCTCAATGATGCGATAACAAAACTGGGTTTCACGCTATATCCTTTTGAGCTTTTGAAACTGGGGAGGAAATTTATTGGGAACAAGATAATTAACAAATACTGAAATACCATGGCTGGATTTCTCCAATGTAGAACAATTGTTCATGGGGGGGAATTCCTCCCAGATTTCTTCGTCAAATGCATCTTCACACTAGCATCCACTTCTTGGCATGGTACCAATGGACTCAAGAGGTCAGCCATGAGATTCTCTTTGTCTTTCATGTCTTTCACCTTCAGGGTGAATTCACCCTAAACTTGTATCCACCTAATCAATTTCAGCTTGGCTTCTTTCTTTGTCATTAAATGATGAAGTATTTTATGGTTTGTGTACACAATAATTTTTTTACCAAGCAAATGAAATCATACTTTTTTATAACAAAAAATTCACCATAAGCAATTCCTCCTTTATGGTTGAATAATTGTGTTAGGCCTCATCGAGAGTTATTGATGCATAAAAATGGCGTGAGGTACTCTCCTCACCCTTTAACCTAACACCACTTCAACAGTGTAATAGTTCGCATCGTACATGAGCTCGAAAATGGAGTGAGCAATCTGGGGGTTTTATAGAGAGAGTCAAGACTAACATTGTCTTCAAAGTATCAATGGGTCCCTTATAACCCTCATCAACCGCAAATTCCACCTCATTTTGCAACAACTTGCACAAATGAGAGGCAATTTCAGAAAAATGTTTGCTAAACTAGTGATAAAAACCTGCATGACTAAGCAACAATCGCACTTCACAAACATTAGTAGGATAAAACAAAGTTTAGATAATGTCGACTTTAGCCTTGTCTACCTCAATATCCTTTGAAGGGATAACATGGTCTAACACAAAGCCTTGTTCAACCATAAAATGACATTTTTTGGAATTTACCACCAGATTTGTATCGATGTATTGTTTAAGAACTTGTGGTAAATTATTCAAGCAATTATCAAAGGAATTACCATGAACGGTGAAAGTAACCCGAGTACCCATTCAAAAAGTAATAGAAGGGATGACTAGCTAGCCTCTCAAGCATTTGAACAATGTTGGTTGTTATTTAATAACTGCACACAGAGCAAAAATTCTTCTATAGAAATATGAATACTCATTTCGTTTGAAATTTCTCAGTTTATATTGCATCATCTGGTTTCAAATCATTATTACCTAATATCCCCTAAATCGAATATCATTATTCATCTCAACCAAAAAATCATTAATAATTATAAGCACTTTCCACTCTCTATATCAACGATTATTGTATTTGAGTCACAATTTCATCCTTCTTCATAAAATATGAACATAGTTCAGCTTTATATTCCTGCCACCATTTATTTGGATTGTGTGGAGCACAAAATACTAACAAAATGGCAAATTAAGAGAATGAGGTAACTGCGCGTGAAAATGAACAAATTTGAATTTTCATCTCTGCCACCATTTTTTAACATTGTCTACAACACAAACTATTAATGCAACAAAAAATAAAGGTGCAGGGAATAAAAAATATATAACATATTTATGTAAAAACCTTAAGGTACCTAGCACGTGGAAAGTATAAGTTTCATCCAACGTCTTATGTATAATCATCTGAACTAAACATCCAAGCGCAATCGATGTGATGCAATTGTGACTCCGGTATAAAAATCATTGATATAGAGGAAAGAACATAATCATACACTACTCTACAATCCAAATTCAAACCGCCAATTCCCATATAGGAACGGGGACAATTGTACATAGCAATTAATGATATTTAGAAAAATTATCAAATATTCAAAAAGGTTGATAACGCACTCAAGAATTCAGAATTAGCACAACTACGAAGAGGTTGCAAAGAAGCTCCAAAGTCGATCTTGACAATTAGTACAAGAATCATGGCATGCCGGGCATATTAGTCAAGAAGTGAACAAATAAAAGAGCGACTGTCAATGTTAATCAGTTTATTGATTTTGCTCCAGAAAAAGCGAAGAGAATGAGGAGAACTTAGTGGAATGAAGGCGAGGAAGCAAAAACATGAAGGGAATCAGCCGTGAAAGATATAACGTTAAAATGACGTCATTTTAGAAAATAATGGGAGTCAGTTTCAAGTTAAAATGATATACTCTCCGTCCCACTAAAATTTGCTTAATTGCTTTCACAAAGTCAAAATTTTGTAAATTTTGACCGTAAATTTCATGTAATATACTCGCCCCGTACCATTAATCCTAGCTTAATTGGTTTTTCATAGTATTCAATGATCATGTTTGACTGTGAATATCTCTAACAACAAATCATAATTTTGAATAAAAAATTGATATTTAGAAAATAGATGTTAAGATGTATATATATTAGTTGAAATTGAGAGTCAAAGTTTACAAAATATGACTTTGAAAAAATAATTAAGCAAGTTTTAGTGGGACGGGGGGAGTATATATAATAAATATATCATGTGAGATATTGTCAAATATATCTTAACATTTATTTTCTAGAGATCAACTTTTTAGGCGGAGTTATTATATGTATCTAGAGATATTAACGATCAAATATGATCATTAAAGAACCTGAAAAAACAATTATGCAATTTTTAATGGAAGGCATGGAGTGAAAATGACAAAAAAGTCTCTGATTAGAGTGAAAATGACCTAAAAAAATTCTCTAATTGAGTGAAAATGACATAAAATCTCTGATTGATAAAAATAGAGATATTACAAAAATAATAATAATTATAGTTTGGTTTGGGATGAAATCTATGATGTGTTTGGTGGAACTGTACTTATAAGCAAAAGTAACTTTTTAAAAATTTAAACCACCAGTGGTGGAGCAAATTTTATTGGGCTCCCTATACCCTAAAAATTCTCCGTCTTTGAAAAGATTCGTACAAGAAAAAATCATAGCAAACAATTTGTGGATGTAAAAAACTTGCTATATTACAAAGACAGTAAGGCATGAACTAGCAAAGTCAGGTTGATATCAACTTTCGGGGCATGTTAGCGAATCGACGAATTGAAACACAAGTTTGCCCCGCAAAGGATATTCATTTCAGTCAACAAGTTAGTGAATCGTCATGACGAAACACAATTTAGCCACCTGAAAGTAACAGAGAATCTGTTTTGTTACTAATAATCTGGCTCTGATCTTCAACATTTCCAAATTATGATCCTCATTTGTCAGCCACCCCGAGCGCTCTATTGATGAAGTTGCTAATGTCTGAAATTTCACCTCCTGGAATTCATCTTTTACCTGTCAATGTAAAACCAAAAAACCA
>JAULKM010144944.1:0-17858 GCA_032355605.1 Rubia tinctorum | reverse complement strand
TAACATGTAGTTTCTAAAAAATAAAATTTTATAGTCCGTTATTGTATGAAATTAAAGTTATCGGTGGTCAAACATGTCTTGAAAAATTTTCAGAAAAAAGGAGTCATTGTAAAAAACCCAGAGGGAGTATCATTTAATTTTTTTAATATTAAATGATGACCCACCATTTTATAATTCCTGCCTCCGCCCCTGATGTGGATCATCACTAAACTAGACCCCAATTCCCGCTGCTCTTGTATAATCCATCCTTTTGAAGGCAATTAATAGCTGCCTTAATGTGCTTCTATATGATCCTCAAATCTGTAACCAAATGCTTCCATGTCACCACTAAACCATCCTTTTGTACCTGTACATAAATTTAGTGAAAAAATAAAGGCGGCACAATTAAACGGAGTCTATATAAAATGATATTCGAGTAGCCGGTTAAAAAGCCAAATGGGCCAAAAGAATTAGATGAATATTTGAGTAGCAAGGGTAAAGCCCAATGAGCCCAAAAGGAAGGCTGAAGCCCGAGCCCGAAATCCTCTCCTTAGGGTTCCATCTAATTTATAAGTCAAAAAACCAAAACCCTATTAATATCTTCTCAGTCTCTCTCCCCGAAACTATCCCCATACCGCCGGCGGCTACACGAGAGAAGAGAAGAGGGAAGATGGTGAACTACAGGGTAATCCTCCATCTTCAATTCCTTCATTGTATATTAGGTTTAAGTTTTTCATTTGTCTATATTTTGTGTGTGCAGTTCCACCAATACCAAGTTGTGGGAAGAGCTCTTCCGTCGGAGACCGATGAGCATCCCAAGATCTACCGGATGAAGCTTTGGGCCACTAATGAAGTTCGCGCTAAGTCCAAGTTTTGGTGCGTATCTCGATTCATTAATGATTGTAGGCTTCAGAAATGTGTGCGGCGGGTTTATGTTTGTTTGTAGGGTTTCATGCGAATGTCGTGCGCTTATGATGCTTTGTTTTTGCCCTGCCAGTCATTGATCTTTATAGGGTCGAAAGATGCTGGATTTTTATATTGTTATTTTAAGTGTTATTTTTTGCCAGAGAGCCATGGTTGAAGGAGGGATAGAGTTTTCTCGTTGGAATCTGTGTTGAGAATAGATCTCGATGTCTGTGTTGTGGTTTTATAAACATTAACCGTCATACTGGGTGTACTGATGTATTTCTGTTTTCATAACTTTTGCTTCTTAGGTACTTTTTGAGGAAGCTGAAGAAGGTCAAGAAGAGCAATGGCCAAGTTCTTGCCATCAACGAGGTATTTTTCTAGAAATTCATTGAAATGATTGCACGACTTGGTGTAGTGTGCCATATTTTTTGTTGCAAGTGCAATATATCTGTCTTTGTTCTTCGGCAACTCGTTTAGGGACCAACTTTGTTAGATTTTGACTTTTGAGATAGTTTCTAATGATTTTTCGTAGTTCCATGTTATGGTCTGGTCCAGTAATGTTTTATTTCTTCTAAGAATTAATAATGTTTTGTCCAGATATCCCTCATGCCAAAGTGCCATAGTTTTTGTTGTACGTGCATTTTTTCTGTCTTTGTTCTTTGAAAACTCTTTTAAGACCAACTTTTGGTAGGTTTTGAGGTAGTTTTGAATTTTTTTTTGTGATTCCATGCTATGGTCTGGTCCAGCATTGTTTTTTCCTCCCAAGTTGTAGATCATTTCAAGTGTACTCCCCATTGTGAGTTTCTCAGGGGCAGGGTGCCATTGGGAGGTATAGCTTGTAAATGTGATGTGTGGATTATCCTTTTCAGTTTCTTTTTGTCTCTGATGTGTGTTGTCTACTCTGCAATTTTGGTGTCTGATTTTCTCGTTTGTGATTGTATTGTTGTTAACTTCTTTCATTGACCAAAGACAATGTACTGTTCCTTGCAATCTGTTTATATATACTTGCTACTTGTATTAGGATGTAGGTCGTTGGAACACTGAATGTGTTTATCCGGTTGCGCCATTCATTATAAGTCATGTTAGTCAGATTGTTTTTTGAGATAATTATTCTGTTTTAACCATGCATGATAAAGTGTACTCTGTAGTAGTCTTTTTGCAAGGAGAGAGTGGATGAGTGAAATCACTTGTGTATGAACCACATCTGTTATTTTACTAATTTCTTGATCTCCCAGATGTACTGCGCTCTCTCTTCCACTGAAATCTTTGATTTTCTCTTGAGTGTTGGTATTGTACTTGATAGCTTGTTTGTGAAGAAAGAGAATCTACTGTGCTGAACAATCTGTTTATTTGCGTGCTTGTGTTATTATGGTGACATGTCCATTATGTTTGTTATTCATTTCATGTTGGATTAATTTCTTGAGATTATTCAACAACTTAAATAATACTTGTTTCATTTGTGCTGTTGTAGATCTTCGAGAAAAACCCCACCACCATCAAGAACTATGGCATCTGGCTGAGGTACCAGAGCAGGACTGGCTACCACAACATGTACAAGGAGTACAGGGACACCACTTTGAACGGGTCTGTGGAGCAGATGTACACAGAAATGGCTTCTCGCCACAGGGTTCGTCATCATTGCATCCAGATCATCAAGACTGCCACAGTGCCCTCCAACAAATGCAAGAGGGAGAGTATCAAGCAGTTCCACAACTCCAAGATCAAGTTCCCCCTCGTGTTCCGGAAGGTCAGGCCACCTACCAGGAAGCTCAAGACAACCTACAAGGCTTGCAAGCCCAACTTGTTTATGTAAACAAGTTTGCAATCATTTCTCCAGTTTTGTTGATTAGCACTTGGATTCGCTAGTGGTAAAAGGTTGATGCAAGTAACTTGATATTGGCCTGGATGGTTTTAATTGCTTTTGTTTTCGAATGGGATATCATCAGACATTTGAATCTGCGTTATTGGTAGTTATTATTCTGCTAGTTCTTTGCTATGTTATGTGTGTAGGGCTGTGGTGGTTTGATGAATGATGGTTTTCTTACTACGTTTTTCATAAGGCTCCCGTTACGTGAGTCGGATAAATATGGGGATGTATGTGAGTGCAACTTCAATGGCTAAGCTCAACCTTGACAATTTGATTTAGGAGAGCATAACTTGCCAGCACCAATTTACTGGTAATGCATGGTAGGATGAAGGCTGCTTGAAGCATTGAATGAAATCTGAAATGAAAATACAAGTCCATCTGACTGGTAATGCATGGTAGGATGAAGGCTGCTTGAAGCATTGAATGGAATCTGAAATGAAAATACGAGTCCATCAAAAGAGAGAATAAAAAACAGTTTACTGTTTGTAATGCAAAAATTGGGCGAAGTATTGGCATGCAATTATAAATCAGTTTTCACCGAATCACTCATAATCAGTATTCATCCCAACAAAAGAAGAAGAAGAAAACAATGTAATGCCAAGTTGAACAATTTGAAAGATGAGCCTCCATGCATATACATTAGCATTTCTACAAGGATTGAGGACCATTGTAAAACTCGGACACAGTGCAAATAGCCAGTGCACACAGGACTTCTCCTACACTTGCTATTTATTGGTAACAGTTTTTAGATCATCTCTCCCAGAAAATGGTAGCAGATAGGCGATAAATGGTTGGGGTTGTTGACCTTCTAATTGGAGAAAATTTGAAAATTGATTTGAATGTATAATCGGGTCTACTACTTTAGATCTAGTTTAACAGTTGACCTAGGGTTACTTAATGTTATATTATATGAAAGATAAGGCAGGGAAAAATAACAAAAAGAAAGAAGTGAAAAAGAGGAAATTCAGGTATGTTGAAAACGTTCAAACCAGTTACGATAGTCCGGTTCGTTTTCAAAATTCTAACCGTTGTTCGTTCTCGATGTTCAACCATTAGATTGCAATGATTTTTAGATAGGTTGTTCATAAGACTTAGACGCACATTATAAACGGTGGAGATATGATTTGAAGGTTTATAGGTTGGTGTTTGATGGACAAATCCGTGTCACTAAGAGTTGGTCTTTCAACTTGATTTCTATCTTAATTAGTTCTCTCTTGTGCGTGTTATTTACCAAAATTGGTGTTAATATCTTGATGAAATCTTGTATGCATCTAGCTGGTGCTAGGGAGAACTTGTGTACTCATTATTATTGATTATGGTGGAAGAGTTTAAATGACTTACTAGTCCCGTTAATTTTACTCCTGGTTTGAGTAGGTTTTTAACACTAAAATTATGACGTATTATTACAGCATTTTTTTTCAACTTACCGCATTTATTTTTTGTTGTCATTTTACCTATTAGTAGTATTTGAGATAAATTTAATTGGGCCATCTTCCGCTTCACCTGTATTTTCTCCCAACTAGGGGTGTTCAATCGGTTGGTTTGTCAGTTAGGCGGTTAATTGATTTCGGTTTCTACCGATTTATAAAATTGATAAGGAATTGAATGCCGACTGATAATGTTGTCGCTTTTACCGGTTCGGTTAGTATCGGTTTCGGTTGATGTGTCGGCTATTACCGGTTATCATAAATATCATTCATTTAAAATTAAAAATATAAATCCACGTTAATATTGATTAGTAGTTAGTGCCGTAAAACTTGGAATATAAGGTAAAAAATTTAAAAATTGGATAATTGTGTTGCATAAGAGTTGAATATTTTTTTGAATTAATATTAAAATTGCATCACATCAATAATTATTAGTGTTGTGCACAATTATAAGCTGCATCGATTTTTGTTTGTATAATTATTTGCTTTGGGTGTAATTATTATTCAAATATATATGAGTTAATGATATAGAGTTTAAAAAATAGTTAATTTGGGTTAGTAATTTAAAGTTTTTTGTTGGGTTTGTGATCAAAACCCAAAGTTTAATGAATTAATTTTTGGGTTGAAATTAATTAATTAATTATTATGCTATAAAATCTCTTAATGGTTATCCGGTTAGACCGATTATAAAACAATAAAACATATAAAGAAACCGATTAACCGACATAACCGGATAACCATAATCGATATTAATCGATTAACCAATTAACCGGTAAACCAAATTAAATACCTCTCCGGTTCTGAGCGGTTATCGATTTTCCGGTTTTTTTAACACCCCTACTCCCAACTTAACCTTTTTTTGCACATACTTTTTACGCCTCTTTCCGATCTAGTGCTGAAGAAAATATAGACTGATAGCCATACACAACCACAAAATTGTTCGATTATTTTCAAATTAAATGTATTTGATTTATTTCATTCCATTTTCTAAAGTCTAGAATTACTCCATCGGTTTCTCTATTATTGACACACTTACTTTATTGTGATATTTTTTTTAAAAAAATGTCACACTTTCCATTTTTGGCAAGATTTTTTCAATTTCATCCACTTAGTCTACTTTATACTTTCTACATTCAATTTCATCTATTAATTTTCTTCACCTAAATCCAAACAGCTAAACCTATTGTGCCAATAATAGAGAAACAGAGGGAGTATTAAGTTGGCAATTTGTGGAAATTATGTAAATATAGAAATGTTGTGTTGTAACATCAGTTATGGTATGGTTTGTGAGGAAAGGAAGTTAGATGATATAATCCGGGAAGAATATATTTTGTCCAGTTGTATTTGACTGCAGAATATATCAATTCCAATTTCGATATTTATGTGATTGGATTAGATTTATCGAATTAGGATTGATATGGTATATTCAGCTATTGTGAAGATATGGATGAAATGTTATAATTCCTTACTTCAAGGGATTAAATATGGAATTCCTATCTCCAAGGGATTTAATTGTTATCAGAATATTTTATGGAGATAGAATTCTATTCGCACAAGTTACCTGATACGTGCGACTGTGCTTATATATTGTGAACATTCTGGCTGAGCTACTTACAGATTTAACAGAAGAAAATCTGCATCTAGGTTTTTTATTTATTTATTGAGTAGCCGAGAGCTTGTATTGTGTTTCAACATGATCAAAACACTTTTGATCTAAGTTCAGAATCATATGCCTAAATTTCTCGGGAGTAGGAGATCCAACGGCGACGAGTGTCGAGGTCAGATCGAGTATGACTAAGGCGGATCGGTAGAAAGGGGAGCTTGAAAAATCCACACGTTCTAATTAGAAAAGATAAGTATAGTTGTATGGTGTGCATTGTATTATCTTTTTATGTTTAGTGAATTTATTCTAAACTGGGCCAGACCCCGCAGATGTCGGTGGTTTCACCGAACTGCGTAACCAAGTCTTGTATTCGTGTTTACATTCCTCTACATACTTGGTTACTTAATCTATGTTGGAACATAGGTGATATAATTGACAAAATTAGTTAAAACCAAATTTCAATTGGTAGAGCTAAGTCACTTACTCTTACCGTGGTTGTGTTAAGGGAAGTGTGATCCAGTTTTACCATGGCGACCAAAGAAGGAGTTTCAATATCTTGACCACCACTATTGGAGGGAACAAACTACAACTATTAAAAGACTTGCATGAGAGTATTTATTAACTCACTGGATGAACTGGCATGACACTTTGTGGAAACAAAATAGAATTACCTAACTGAGGATGCCGAAATCAGTTCAAAAGAAAAGAAAAGAGAATCGAGTACTAAGAAGTAGAAACTCAAGGATAAATCAACTCGGAGTTTGGATGAGCTTAAAGCATTAATGGAAAATTCAAAAACCTTGAATGCTATGTTCACGACAGTAGATGAGAGTTAGTTCAAACTTATCTCTACATGCTATAAATGAACAAGCTTTTGGGACATTCTGCAAACAGTTCATGAAGGAACGAGGCGAGTACATGGATCAAAGCTTCAAATGCTGGCCACTAAATTTGAAGAATTGAAGATGGTAGAAGATGAGACCATTGCAGCTTTTAATAGGAAGCTGAGAGACATAGAAAACATGGTATATCAGCTCGACAAGACCTATAAGGAGGCGAAAGTGGTGAAGAAAACCGTGAGATCGCTACCTCAAATATTTTCAATGAAATTTGCTGCCATTGAAGATGCAAGAGATGTGTCCACAATGACACCAGATGAATGATGGGATTATTGCAGACATATGAGATGACCCTCGAACCACCCACAATGAAAGTGCAAAAGGAGTTGGCTTTCAAATTTTTCTCTTCAAAAACAGACCTCCAAGATGAAAGCGATGATGGTATTGAAGAACTTTCATTGATCACAAAAAAAATCTCAAGAATGCTGAAGAAAGTGGGGAATAGGAGACCACAAGAGAAAACCGGTGGAGGTGGAAATAGACCTCATGCACAAGATTTTAGAAATAATCGAGAATCATGGTTTGAATGATCTAATCAGCAGTTTTCAAGAAATCAAGATCTTTAAGCAAAGCAGTCTGGAAGAATTCAATGTAGAGAACATGAAGGATAAGGACATATCCAGTCTGAATGTGCAAATACATGGAAGAAGCAAGGGCGATTTTATGTTACTTCATTGAGTGATGATGAAGAAATGGAAGAAGAAGAGGAACTCACAAGCAACTATGTGGCATTCAGAGCAAAGATTCATGACAAGATCTAACCAACAGAGTCATGTTCCAACACGGTGATGACTAAAATTAATCATGTTCCAACACAGAGAAACTGAGTGGTGATTCCAAAAGTGATGACGGTCAGGAAGTAAATGATGAAGAAATATATATTGCGCATGAGAACATGTATGAGATATGGCTTAAAGTTTATGAAACTAATACAATTCTAAAAGCTGAGAGAAGTCAACTTGCTTAAAGGAAGTCAGATTTGATTAATCTAATTGAAAAGCTAGAGGATGAGATTGAAAAACTTAAGTAGAATCTAAGGCTGACTACTGAGAGGACTGAGATGGCTGAAGCAGTAATCATCAAATTGAATATTGGCAAGGCGAAACTAGATGATATTCTAACTACGGGAAAGAACTCTGGAAACAGACAAGGAATTGGCTATAACAAAGCCGAGAGCAGCACTAAAGATTCCAAAGCATGATTACAGGCTATGAA
Organism: Rubia tinctorum; assembly: GCA_032355605.1. Taxonomy (NCBI): domain Eukaryota; kingdom Viridiplantae; phylum Streptophyta; class Magnoliopsida; order Gentianales; family Rubiaceae; genus Rubia; species Rubia tinctorum. The sequence goes on along the minus strand of JAULKM010144944.1, from coordinate 9,959 downwards.
GAAGAAAGTAATGAAGATTCGATGAAGGAAGCCTGTTTTGTGTACTGTTACTCCTATCAAGGTCACGTCCAAGAGCAATGTCTTAGACTACTCAGAGATATTATGAATGGAAGGCAATTGTCTGCATGTTCCAACATGGATGAGGATCAATGATCAAAATTGGTCAGAAAGGCATCGATTCCTAAGCGCACTAATGTTTTCCTGGTTGCTCACACATCTTATTACACACTCTAGAGACTCGTGCTACTCTGATAGTGGATGCTCTCGACACATGACTAGAACACAACATATTTTAACAAATATTAAGCCATATGATGGTGGATTTTTTTTACTTTTGGTGATGTAAAGAAGAGCTGAGTGGTTGGCAAAGGTGAACTGCAGATTGAGGGATTCCTAACCTTAACAAGTGTGTTACTTGTAGAATATTTGAAGGGAAATCCGTTGAGCATCAGTCAGTTTTGCGATGATAACATGACCGTGGAGTTTCACAAAGACAAATGCATTGTCAAAAATGGTGAGGACAAAGTGCTCTCAGGAATTCGATTTTCAGACAACTGTTATCCGTTGGAACAAGAAGTTAGGTGTCCAAGTTCCAAAGAAGATGAAGGAACAATGTGGCACAAGAGGCTAGGTCACATCAACTATAAAACATGGGTGAAGATTGCAAATTCTAAAGTTGTTCAAGGTATGCCTACTCTCACTCATAAAAAAGGAATTGTATGTGGACCATGTCAACAAAGTAGTCAAATTCGATCACCTCATTAGTCTGTTCAGTATATTACAACTTCGAGAAATATTGAATTATCACACATGGATTTCATGGGTCCGGTTAATATACCTAGTATGACTGGAAATAAGTATATTTTTGTATGTGTTGATGATTTCTTTAGATATACTTGGGTGGCATTCCTCAAAGAAAAATCTGACACGGTGGATGTGTTTTGAAGCCTGGTGGTGAAACTGCATATAGATAAGGAAAGTCCTATTGGGAAGATTCGAAGTGATTATGGCAGAGAATTTGAAAATTCTCAGTTCAGTGAATTCTGTGATGAGCTTGGTATTCAGCATGAATTTTCAGCATCAATCATACCTCAGCAGAATGGTATTATTGAGAGAAAAAATAGGACTCTAAAAGAGATGGGTAGAGTAATATTGGCAGAAAAAGGTATTCACAAGAAATGGTGGGCATAGACAGTCAACACAGCATGTTATACAATAAAAAGGTGTATCTTTGTCCATTCACAAGTAAGACCACTTCTGAAATTTGGAAAGGTAGAAAGCCTAATGTTTCATAGTTTCATGTCTTTGGCAGCAAGTGTTATATTCTCAGGGATAGAGAATAGTTGGCTAAGTTCGATAGTCGCATTGATGGTGGAATTTTCTGGGATATTCTATGAATAACCGTGCTTACATGGTTTATAACCTCAGCACTAAAAATCTTATGGAGTCTATAAATGTGATCGTTGATGATTATGATGATAAAAATGTATCAAGAGAAGGAGAGGATGAACCAGCCCCAGTTCATGTTCCAACACAAAATAATTCGACTAACCAGTAAGTCAATGTTGGAACATAAGAAGGATCCGGAAATCATGATAACCCAGAATATAGTAACATTGGAACATCAATTCCCAGCTCTCCATCCCATGTTCCTACATATGAGGTACCTGAACCTAGCACTAAGAGAACTCGTGCACTACCACGGGTAAACTACAGGGAACTTGCTGGATTATAGTGTTTTATCTCACTAATTGAACCTAATAACTATAAAGAAGCACTTCTTCATGAGTATTGGATTGCGGCCATTCAAGAGGAACTCAACCAGTTTGAAAGGAATGATGTATGGTATCTCACACCTCGTCCGAAAGGCATTAATGTTATTGGCACCAAGTGGATCTTCAAGAACAAGTCAGATGCTGATGGCCAAATTACTCGAAATAAAGCTAGACTGGTCGCTCAAAGATATACTCAAGTGGAAGGAGTGGATTTTGATGAAATGTTTGCACCAGTTGCCAGGTTAGAATCTATTCGTATTTTACTTGCTATTTCTTGCACTTTGGATTTTACATTGTACCAGATGGATGTCAAAAGTTCCTTCATAAATGGCGTGGTGAATGAACAAGTCTATATTGAGCAACCTAAAGGATTTTAAGATCCTCACTATCCATATCAAGTGTATAGACTCAAAAAGGCAATGTATGGTCTGAAACAAGCACCCAGAGAATTGTATGAGCGACTAACTAACTTTCTTATTAAGAAATGTTATCACCGAGGGGGAGTAGATCACACTTTATTTGTGCTGGATAGATCATCAATAATTTTGATTGTCAAATTTATGTTGATGATATTGTTTTTGGCTCTACTTCAGGATGCAGGATGAATTTGAGAAAGCATGGTTGGCAAAATCACCTATTTTCTATGACTTCAGGTAAAGAAAGAAAAGAATGGATTATTCATTAATCAGTGTAAATATGCTATGAGTTTAGTAAAGAGGTTTGGCTTAAGAAATTCTCGATCAATTCGAACTCCGATGGAAACCACAAAAAAATGGGGAAAGATGAGAAAGGTATTGTAGTTGATCAAAAACTGTACCGAAGTATGATTGGGAGTTTACTGTATCCTACAGCCAGTTGGCCAGACATAAGTTTCAGTTTAGGGGTATGTGCGAGATTCCAGGCTAATCCAAAGGAATCACACTTGACTGCAGTCAAAAAGATTATTCGATATGTTACTGAGACTTCTGAGTATGGAATTTAGTATTCTAAGAATCAAGACCCCCTTCTCATTAGCTATAGTGATTCTGATTGGGTAGGTAATGCAGATGATTGCAAAAGTACTACTGGTGGGTGTTTCTTTATTGGAACAAATTTGTTTTCTTGGTATAGTAAGAAACAAAACTCTATTTCCCTGTCATCTGCTAAAGCTGAATATCTTACTGCTAGAAGTTGTTGCACACAATTATTATGGATGAAGCAAATGTTGAGAGATTATGGTATTCATCAAGGGCCTCTCAAGATTTTATGTGACAACAGAAGTGCTATTGATATCTCTAAGAATCTAGTTCAGCATTCTCCAATTAAGCACATTGATATACAACACCATTTTATTCGAGATCTTGTTGAAAGGAAGGAATTTATGGTGGCCTATATCCAACATCGGAGTAATTTACTGATATTTTCACAAAACCACTAGACTCTACCACCTTTGAGCTACTCATGCAACACTTAGGTGTAGGCTATATTTGAGGTACCCTTTTTACAAGCTCTATTTAGCTTTAGATTTTTTCTTATCTTTGTGTATAGAAAGAAGAAAAATAAAAAAATATGGAAGTGGTGCTTGCATGTTGGAATATGGAAAGTTAATTTGTGGAGAGAGAATGGTATAGATGATTTCTGACGCCTGGTAGATGAAAAGGTAATTATTACCTTGGAAAGAGAAAAAACAATGTGCGGTTTTAGAGAAAAAGGAAAATAAAAATTTCAAATGTTAACTTTCCATCTTCTTCTCACTTTACCTCTTTCGCACAACCTCTCTCTCCCGATATTATTTCCATCTTGTTGTTTGGATTTCTTGTGCAAAAACCCTACGACTGAGAGGTAGAAAGTGGTTAGGAGTCTCAGAACACAGCTTGCAGCATTACCAAATTGTCTATCCACCAAACTCAACATGGAGAAGAGCAGTGCATTCAAGAAACTTATTGGTGAACCTGAGTAGAAGCTAAATCTGACCGAGAGCAACATGCTAAAGCCATGGGATGTGTTTAAGAACCAAATGTTGAAGTTGTACGGTCACCACCAGTTCCGCCCATCAAAATAAAGGTATTCCGGGATAAATCCTTTACCTTTAATGGTCAAACTTTCAATTCTCTTGATGAATGTATAAATAAAAGGGTAGACTTGATGGGGTATAAGTAACTGTTCGAAAAGATAAATGGTTATGATTTATGCCATTTGTTAAAGGGGATTATAAGGGACATTTGGTACATAGAGGACTGGAACCCTAGACTGACTGAATTAGCATGTATAGAATACGATAGATAGAAGGTTATGTGTGCTTAAACAAGTGCTTCTGGACCTACAAAGATTAGGCTGAGAAGGATTATGAGTAGCCGAAGGAACTGTGCTGAGCTCCTCTAGCTATAACACTATTTAAAATTTTGACCCTACGAGAATCTGGAAAGTTTGAGGAATGCTTCCCCACCAGTCATTGATATTGTGGATGATAAAAAGATGATTTAGAGATAGATATTGATGATACTGGTGCCACTGATGTTTAGACATTAGTAAATGAAGAAGACTATGGCTTAGGTGGTAGATCTGACCATGCTCTAACACCAGCTGAAAATGTAGAAGTTGATAAGAATGAGAAAGTTTTGACTCCCTAGATTGAAATAGGGGGAGAAGATGCTGCTGTTGATGATGTTCCAACATCAAATCAGCATGATGAAGCATAAGTGGTTGAGGAAACAGGACCTGGCCTTGATGATGTTCCAACATCAGGCCAGCTGAACAATGAGGAAATTGAGGTGATTGAGGTTGATGATGTTCCAACATATGGACATCTAGTGGAAGATCTAGCTTATACTAGTGATGAAGTACTAGAATATTTTGTGCAATCAAAGCCCAGAAGATCAAAGAGGAAAGCTGAAGAGACTGTGTCAAGAAGAAAAAGAAGAAAGTAAAGAAAGAATTAGGGTAGAGTTCCAGGAAAGTACCATCTGGAAGAGATACTCTAAATGGCAATTTCTTCAATGAGGATTATCAGGATAGTTGGGAGACTATCGGCAGAAGAAAAATTCTGTCAGGGAGACCCTTGGATTTAGAGTCCTATAAACCAAGTGGATTTACAACCTTTCTTGACTACTTGGGGTGCATATCTGCAGCCACTGTGTTCAATAAGTATAACAGGGAGTTGGTATAGGATTTCTATGCCAATTTCATGGAAGAGAACTTAGATGTTGGGTCTAACTGGTATGGATGGGTGTATGTACGAGGAAAGGTCATAGATTTCTTTGCCCTGGGTTTTTCTCTCCTTATTCTCATTGCCCCATTAGGCTGATCGAAGCTACTCAGTCTTTATCCAAGGAATACCTTAAAATTGTTTCTGCTGACCGCTTCTCTAATTTGGAATCCATTCCATTATGTATTGGATGACAAACTTCTACTTCCTCGTCATCTCCATCTCCTTCTATGGTGTGCCCTTGTAGCAGGTTTGTACCTGAAGGTTATAGTATTGAATCCTTGGACTAGGATATAGTTTTTAGTTTAACCGACCTTGAATATATCGGTATATATATGCGTTCGCTCAATATTTCTAGCCATGTTCAAGAATGGATGGTATAGCTGGGTCTTAGTTTCAAGTATATGCTACTCAGTGTGAATAACCTTGAGTTTTGATGGAAGAAGACTTTAAAGAATACTCAAGGATTTATCCGTGAATTGAAAGAATTTTGTGCTAAAAAAATAACCTTAATCAGCGCCAACAGTTGAACATGGTTAGAATGCTTGATCAGCAAGAGGAGGCTAAGAATTTCACTGCAAGCAAGGCCCGCAAAGCTCATCAAAATACTCTGATTATTGATAAGCATTGCTCTCGCATCGACGATTTATTGGATCGATTACAGAAAAAACAAAATGAGTGTGATCACCTATCTTCTTCTTCGGCTGGGTGGCAGAGTAGATTTGATGAACATTTTATAAATACTCAGCTACGTAGTGAGAATGATCAGCTTTGTGCTAAGTGTAATCATCTTGACTCACGTGTGTACCAGCTTGAACAAGCTTGTGTTGATTACAAAGATAATCTTCAGACCCTTCCATCATCATCTCGTGTGTCTACTGGTCACAGAGACCTTACTGTGAATATCGGCAGGAAGAGGATTAATTTGTCTGATTCTGGTAGATCGCATATTCTCCGACTAGAGAACAAAGTGCGAAATTTTACGTCTATGAATTAGAATTATCAAGATACTATTGATGTTATGAGTATGCAGCTTGACCAAGAGGAATTCAGCCCTATAACTAATTTTAAGGCTTACTATGTAAGGTATCTGGGTCATATGGAACAAAGAGGTCTAACGTGACATCCCGGCTGCTTGTGCATGAAATTGCGGTTTGAGCATATCCTAGGCGAGTAGTGCGAGGCTGAGCATTCTCGTCGCGAGGCTGAAAAATCTCATCGTGAGGTTGATCAATCTCGTCGTTGTGGCAGTTCTTCATCTTTTGGGTCATCTCGCGCATCAAGGAGCATATAGTTTTTTCCTCAATTTGATGTACTAGTTTGTTTTTTGGAATATCTAGTACTTCTATGTTATATTTATTTGTACTTTGGAATCCAGTTCCTTCGATGTCCATTAATATAAATTATTATGCGTATTGCATTTGCCCTTGTTCATTTTTATGTAAGAGGTCTATTGATTTCATAATTAAGGTCTGAAATCTTTACCACGCGAAGATGCGTGGTTTATTGTTTGGTTTTATCGTTGATACTGTTGGCACATTTGCCTTTTTTGCAAGATCTATATCTTGCAAAATTAAGAATTTATGTTGTGCGAACCTGCAAGATCTATTGCTTGCTTTTGTCGATGTTCTTCGTAGGTATGTCTGTTTTTTTGCAAGATCTATGGCTTGCCTAGTTTACAAAGTTGCAAGGTCTATAGCTTGCAAACTCGAGAGTCTGTATTGTGCGAACTGCAAGATCTATTGATTCCTTACATTGCAATTTTTGTAGGCATATCTTCCTTTGCAAGATCTATGGCTTGAAAAAGTAAGGTCGCGAAGTTGCAAGATTGGAAATTTGATTTAAGTAAAGGATATGGAAAGTTAATTGCCTCAACATACGCTTTTATATTATAATGCACGGCTGCGATAATATCACTTTCCGAACTAAACAAAGATGCAAACGTCACCAATAATCATCTCATGGCTCCTATACAATATGGATTTTTCCTATCCTCCAGCTTGGATCTACCCATAAGACTTTCTTAAGTTGATAACATGCCAAGTATTGGGGACGCTGCTGCCATCCAATCTTTCTAACTCATAGCAGTCAGATCGATGCACTTTCACTATCTTGTACGAGCCTTCCCATTTTGGGCTTAGCTTTCTTTTTTCTTCTACCAAGCTTGCTTCATTTTTTCGTAGCACAAGATCACCAATTCGAAATTGCGTGTCATTGAATTTCTGATTGTATGCTCTGACCATCCTTTCTTTATATTTCGCCTATGTAATCGTTACCTATTGTCTTTTCTCTTCGAGCTTATCTAAATCAAACCTCATCATTTTGGGATTATCGTCCTCCTTGTATTCTTCAACTCAAAGGCTTGAGTTCCAAATTTCCACTGGTATTACTGTGTCATGACCTCAGAGTGGACTATATGGCATTTCTCCTATTGCTTGTCAAACAGTTGTTCTGTAATACCACAGGGTATTGGGTATCTCGTCCACCCAACCAGTTCGCTTCCCTTCCAATCCTTTTTGGATACCTTGAACTATCGTCTTATTGGTTACTTCCACCCGACCTTGCTTGAGGGTGAGCTAAAGATGTGAAATTATATGTAGTCCCTAACTTCAAGCACCATTCAGTAAAGGTCCCATTTTTGAATTGTGTGCCATTGTCTGTGACGATAGTTTGTGACACCCCAAAACGATAAACTATATTCTGCTAGACTAACTTTCTTGTTATTTATGCTCTGACTCTTCCTAATGGCTTCGCTTCTACCCATTTCATAAAGTAGTCAATTGCCATAATTAAGAATCTTGCATTGCCAGCACCCTTTGGAAAAGGTTTGACTAGATCGATTCCCATTTATTGAATGACCAAGCTCCATATATTCCCTATTAAAGCAGCCTATAGTTTATGCAATATCGGGACATTGATCTGGTAAATTTTTCACTTCATCACGAAGTTGTATGCATCATTGAACATAGTTGGCAGATAGTAACCTACTCGAATTATCTTATTCTCAATTTTTCTAGACACTTGATGCGTTCCACACAATCCTTCATGCACTTATTTAAAGATTTCCCCTGCTTGCGATGGTCCTATACACTTTATCCATGGAGATAAGAAACCTGTTTTTTGTATAATATTCCTTTTTCATAGGCATAGTTGTGAGATCGCAATTCCAATTTTCTAGCTTGTATCTTGTCTGCTGGAAACTTTCCTCTTTCAAAATAATCAATTAGTGGTGTCATCCAATTTACTTCTTCTATCTATACCATGACACAGTTGTTACCACTGTACTTCTGATAGGAATGACCTCCACTTTCACATCCTTGTGTCCGACCAATGAATCAAATCCAGCTGTCGCTAGCTTGCTCAAGGCGTCTGCCTTTGTATTTTCACCCCTTGGTACATGTTGAATATCAAAATTTCAAGTTAGGCAATGAGCTGAAGAACTCTTCCCAAATAATTTATCAATTTCTCCTCTCGCACTTTATAGTCTCCCCGCACTTGCTAGACCATTATCTGTGAATCACTAAAGGCCATAATGCTTTTGACCTTCCTTCTGATTGTAAGATCTAAGCCACATATTAAAGCCTCCTATCCAGCCTCATTATTGGTGAGTTGAAAGTCGAAACGAAGTGAATATCTATGCTCTTCTCCTTCTGGATCGACTAGTAGAAGTCCCGCGTCATAACCTTCTTTGCTGGATGCTTCATAAACGAACAAATTCCATGAAATGTCTACCCACATGGATTTTACCTTGTCAATTCCAATATTTTTTTTGCGTATTTTCCTCTTGTGTGTCTGCACTTGTCATCTCTGCGATGAAATCTGCTAAGGCTTGTGCTTTGATTGCAGTTCGCTGTTGAAACTGAATCTCATATTGTCCCAATTTAAGAGCCCACTTGATCATTCTACTAGATTATTAAGGCTTACTTAGGATATTATTGATTGGGTAATCAGTATAGACGATGATCCCATGACCGTGGAAATAGGTTTGTAGTCTCCTTGCTGAATATACCAAAGCCAAAGTTAACCTTTCAACTGGAAAGTACGCCCTCTCTTCACTTTGTAGTATTCTGCTAATGTAGTACATTGGTAATTTTTTTGGCCTTCTTTACACACCAAAAATGAGCTTACTGCGTTTGTTGAAACCGTCACATACATATATAGGTTTTCTCCAGGGATTGGTGACTTTAGTGTTGGTAATGCCTAAAGTTGCTCCTTTAAGGACTCATATGCTTTCTGACTTTCATTACTCCAATAAATGTGTTGGCCTTCTTCATGACTTCAATGAGTGAGAAATTTTTCTCAGCTGTCTTTGAAACAAATCTACTAAGCAATGCCAACGATCCTATTAAATTTTGTACTTCCTTAACTGTTCGTGGCTGAGAAAGGTCAACCATCGCTTGTATTTTTTTCGGGTTAGCTTCAATACCCTTGGAGGACACCTTGTATCCTAAGAATTTTCCTACACCTACTCCAATTATGCATTTCTTAGGATTAAACTTCGTGCCAATCGCACTCAGCGTATCCAAGGTTTCCTTAGAGTCTTGCACTAAGTTGCATACCCTTTTGCTTTTGATCACCATGTCATTAACATATGCTTCCACATTTCATCCTATTTGATTGTTAAATGCATTGTCAACTACTCTTTGATATGTTGCTTATGCATTTTTTAGGCCAAATGACATCTTCACATAGCAGAATATTCCGAAGCTTGTTATGAATGTCGTTTTTTCCGCGTCTTCTGGGTTCATCATTATTTGGTGATATCCATTATACGCATTCAAGAAAGCTAGGAATTAGTATCTTGAAAGTGCTTCAAATAACTGATTAATTTTAGGTAAAGGATAACTGATGGAGATCCGGATACAACTATCACCATAAATGAAGACATTCCACGTCTTGATCAAACATTTAAGGGTTTTGTTTGTGATCCTCTAAGCAACATGGTTGGTCCTATGACAAGGTCAAGAATGAAGCTTAGAGATGCTGCATTGAATGGTTTG
>JAULKM010144926.1:0-17864 GCA_032355605.1 Rubia tinctorum | reverse complement strand
GAGTTTATATCCTTTCTTATCTGGTGGATACCCTATCATTAGACAAGGTAAAGCTCTAGGCTGAAACTTGGTTTTATAAGGAGTTGTATCAGTAGAGAAACAAAGACAACCAAATGTTTTTAACAAAGAATAATTAGGTGACTGATTCAAGAGAAGTGTATATGGACATTTTCAAGACAAAGCAGGTGAAGGAATTCAATTAATAAGAAAAGTGGCAGTAAGAATAGAGTCTCCCATAACCTGTTTGGATGATGTGACTGAAACAAGAGAGATCTAGCAACACACAGAAGATGTTGATGTTTCCTTTCAACCACTCCATTTTGTTGTGAAGTGTATGAGCAGGTCTTTTGTTGAAAAATACCTAGCTCTGACAGAATGACATTGAATGTGTTGTTAATGAACTCTGAACCATTGTATGTTCTGATTGTTTTCACAGAGGTATTAAGCGGATTCTTCATCAGTATGAAGAAAGATTTCAAAATGAAAGGAACAGTATCCTTGAACTTGATCAAGACTGTCCAGGTATACTTTGTATAATTATCTACAATGGTTAGAAAAAATTTGGAACCAGAAAGTGTAGCAACACTATAAGGTCCCCACAAGTCAATATGCAGAAGATCAAAAACATGTGATGCTGAATTCTCATTGATTGGAAACTCAAGCCTCTTTTGCTTGGCTTGAGGACAGATTGAACATATGTAGTTTTCTGGTATTGAAATACCTACATGATCAATTAGGTGTTTGAAGGCAGTATGTGAGAATGTCCTAACCTACTGTGCCATACATGGAAATCAATACCAGTTGGCTTATTTGCATACAAGGAATGATGTTTTTGACTAATACAAGAAAGGCTGAGACTATGCAGTGCTATTTGAATTGTATCCTCCGAGAAAGAGTGCTTATCTAGAATACACAACCCTTGGACTTCCTTTGCAACTGCAATGACCTTACTGCATTTAAGGTCCTGCAAAAGACATAAATGTTTAAAAAATCCAACATGAAGTGAAGTAGTGTTCAAGAGTTTGCTGACAGATAAAAAATTGAAGTGGAAAGATGGCACATGTAAACAATCAACAAGGATTAGATCATTTGACATGTGTATTCTTCCTATGGCAGTGACATATTTTGTGGTATTATCTGATAAATGCACAGGTGTAGGTATTTGTGTGTTGGTATAAGAATAAAAAAGAGTTATGTTACTGCACATATGGCTACTTGCTCCAGAATCAATAATCAAAGAAGGACAGTTGTATAAAAGTGCAGTGTTACAAGCATGAAGTGGAATACTACCTGAGAAGTCTGTCAAGTGTGCAAGGTTCACAAAATCAGTGGGAGATGTCAGCTCTTGTGTCTTTCCTCTCATTGCCTTTCCAAGTTCTTGCTGAATCAAACTTGTCAGAAGATTCTGCAATTGTGCTTGCCCACTTTGAGTGTTCATTTCAGCTATGTTCACAACCTGATCATCTTGTATAACATTTGTTGGTACATAAGTTGCCATAGCATGAGCATTATGTGGATACTTTTCTCTCTGTGGTGGCTTCTCTCCTCTATTTTCATAGAACCAGTCAGGAAAGCCTTTGATCTTAAAGCATGTCTCCTTTGTATGACCAATATTCCCACAGTGATCACATTTAAGGTCTGGATTTCTCAACACCTTCTGTTTGTATCACTCCTTTCTATATCCAGTGCTTGAATCATATTGATTCCTTTTCGGATAGGAACCTTTTGCCAACATCACGGCATCCTGTGGCACATTCTCAGCATATCCATCAATCATCATTCTCTTCCCAACCATGGTAGAAATATGACTTTGTCCCTGATATCCAGTTTGTGCATTTCTCTGCTTCTCCACCTTTCCAACAATTGCATATGCCTTAGACAAATTTGGCAATGGATCCAGCATTAGAATCTGATCTGTGACAGCCTTATATTCATCATTCAATCACATAAGAAACTTATGCATCTTATCTTCCTCTTCCTCTTCCATGATTGCCTTATAATATCCACATTTGCAGCAATTACAACAACAACACTTCCTTCTAGGCCTAATGCATGCAAAATGACCCCACAACCCTTTCAGTTTGGTAAAGTATATGGAAACCGAATCTCCTTCTTGTCTCAGAATACTGATTTCTTTCTTCAATTTATGTACCATTGTTCCACTACTTTCCCCAAATCTATCTTTCAGCTCTTCCTAAACACATTTAGCATCAGTTGCAAATAGAAATCCTCTAGTTATTTCCTTACACAACAAATTCTGAATCCATGCAATTATCATAACATTGACCTTTTTCCATTGCTTATAAGTAGGATGATCAGGCTCAGGTTTCACTATATCTCCAGTTATGAATCCTAGCTTATCTCTTGTTTCCAAAGCAGTTATCATAGATCTACTCCAAGACAAGTAGTTTACCTCATTAAGCGGTTATGGTACCAGAATTTGGTTCGAATGATCATTGTTGTGCAGATACAATGGATCCTCCATTCGAATCCGATAGTACCCATCATCTTTATCTGGTTTTTGTGCCTCTCTTCATGCTCCAGTATTCTTCGTCGGTTGATGCACCGAATTCTCACCAGTCTCCATTGTAGCCATCGCAGCACCTCTAAAGTTTGTTACATAAATCTGCGAAAGAATCTTGTAATGTGTGGTATGAAACCAAAATCAGATGATTGATTCCGACAAGGATATGAAACTTGTAGTGGATCGTATGCACCTAATGCTCTGATACCATGCAAAAATTCAGAATCATGAAGAACTCATGAACTCCATGAACACATAGTAAAACACACAGTCAAGGAATCAGTTATTTTCAGAGAGGAAGTTGGGAAATTTTTTTCTGTATATTGATCTGCCTATCATCTGTACATATTGCTAGATATATATACAAAGCAAAAGTACCAAAACTAACTAACTCTCTAACTGAAAGCTAACTAACTAAAGAAAGCTGCTCCAAGGCTGCTTCTATTAAATAAAATCTAGAAAGTTCAAGTAACTTGACTAACAACCATTCTGTCATGAACTCGAGCTGTTGAACTTAAGTTGCCATCATTTAACTCTTTCATGGTGGATGATGGAAAGGAGGAGATTCGGGCAAAGTGGGATGAGGTTACTCATCCAGGAGGTTTCAAACCCCAGCTTATCGACCACATTAAGAAGCCAAAGAATTTCTACACTAGAGAAGATCTTCAGAAGATCAGACTTCCAACGACCTCAACTAAGTCCCAAAGCGTCCCGCAGGCCAACTCTTCGAAGGGCAACGAAGACCATGCCGATGTTGTCCGGGGGACTCAAAGAGAACCATAATGCTTTGATGGAGGAGAATTTAAATTCTAGCTTAGGCCATGGAGAGGAAAGATATGTATGAGTTTTTTTTTTTTTTTTGTATTTTGGATAATCGCCCCATGGGTGTGTTTTTTGAATTTTTTATTGTATGAATGCCTTATCTTTAATTTTGACTATCACTCTTTATTTGTCATAGAATTTTTCTCTGAGGGAAGAGCAGGAGATATCCACTCGTGAGAAGGTTAGGTTGGAGTTGTCGAAAACCTTTAACGAGTTAACCCGATTAACCGAGGATCTATCTAAAGCTAATTAGGATCTATCATCATGGTGCGATTGTAGCGATCCTCAGCTTAAGGATCTTCTTAATGGATTGCGAAGAAATCCAAACACTTGCCCAAGAGCCATTTCCCTCGCTGTAGTGAATGAGGCTTGCAGTGCTGCCGAGATGGACCACTAAGAAGCGCTTCGAGAGATGATGAGAGAGTATCCCTCTTTATACCGATGTCCTATAAAATTCCCGGTTATATTGTACCTTAAGTCAAATAAGGGATATCAAGTATCACTAGGATGAGATTAGGAGACTCGAGTCCCAGGTTTGCGAGATGGTTGAGCAAAACAAACACCTCAGAGAGTATATATATTCGTTGCAAAAACCAATTGATGAAAAGGTTCGGATCTGCAAGGAACTTGCTGTTCAAAATTCTTAGCTCTTGTGCCACGTGTCAGAGAAAACTACTACCATTGAGGCCTTCCCTGATAGCCTTCGAGCTTAGGGGTTATCTCATGGGTTCTTGATTTGGGTCTTATTAATGATATACTCAAGTACTTGTATGACATTGAGCAGGATATGATAGACGAAGGATCGGACCGAGATCCTAACCAGTATACCGTATTCGATGCTATTCATGAGTGGTTGAAGCGAATTCGGCCGAAGACTAGCTTTCCTTCCAAAGAGGCAGGACCTTAGAGGAAAAGATGCTCTTTCCGGAGGGAAAGTCTTTCAAATAAATGGTACTTAAGGAGGCCTTCCAAGAAGAAAGCTTCAAACATTAAGCCTACGGAGAATGTTCCACCGGTAGTCCCTAGCTGTGATAGCGAGTAAGCGGTTCCAGTAGAAAGTTGCGACACTACGAGGGCTTATCACCTTTTGAAGACTCAATACCTCGTCAAAGGAGGCATACCACCCATGCCCCCGGTGGTTCAAAAGGTGAGATAGATCGCCTGTTTTCAATTACTAGTGGATTAAAACCTGATGACAAGCAATGGATTTGATGGATCCACTTGTATTTGATTGAATTTATGTATATGATGTATTTTGTAAACCAAAATAATCCCTTTCGTTGGTAGTACATAGTGTTGTGTTTTTAATGTTTAATAATAAATTTTAAAAAATGTTTTAATGATGGTGCCATATGGATAGACGGGTGCCAAATGTTTGTGTGCGTAACAATCGCTTAGGAGCAAAGGTCACTTGGGGAGCAAAGGTCGCTTGGGAGCGAAGGTCGCTCAGGAGCGAAGGTCGCTTTAGAGAAAAGGTCGCTTAGGAGCGAAGGTCATTTAGGAGTGAAGTTCACTTAGGATCAAAGGAGATATATATAGGGCAATGGCATCAAAATTTTCATTCAATCAACCAGCTATGGCTACATGTAATGGGATCCGTCCGCACATTTTCAAAGATGGTGATACTTTCGAAGGTTTACTATGTTCCACCTCCTCGGTATGCACTCTCCATCCATTGTGCCCAACATGTAACTTTCCCCTGGGTGAACTTGGATGATCCGGCATGGCCCTTCCCCGTTTGGGGTTAGCTTCCACTCTCGATCATCGCTGTCTTGCATTATTAGGTCTCCCACCCTGAATTGTGCTCTTTTCAGCCTTTGATCATAGTAACGTTTGACTTTTTTCTTCACTTTAGCCTCCCAGATCGATGCTTGATTTTGCCTCTTCTCAATCAGATCAAGGTCTAGGCGAAGGTCATTCTTGTCAGTACCATCACTAGCCGCCATCATCCCAGGACTAATCACACTATTCTCCGCAGGAATTACAGCTTCTGAACCATAGAATAGACCGTAGGCTGTGTCCCCCATGTTGGAGGATTCATCTGTTCAATAGACCCATACCACACTAGGAAACTCTAGGACCTAATTTCGTCCTGCTCCTTCAAATCTCCTCCATATTCCATTCACCAAAGTACGGTTGGTCACTTTGAGTTGTCCATTTTCTTAAGGGTGATACACGGACGTCACCTTCAACTGGATCTCAAATTCCTCGCACCAGGTTTTGAAAGGATCATTCATGAACTGCGTCCCATTGTCCGTTATGAATGTCTTCACTACACTAAAGCGACATACGATGTTCCTCCAACAGAATGAAATGATAGATTTTACCTTGATGTTTTCCAGAGGCTCTTCTTCGACCCATTCGGTTAAGTAGACAACGACTATTATAAAATACTTGAGCCTTCCCGGGGCTTCTAGAAAAGTTCCCACCATATCGATCCCCACTCGTCAGAGGGCCAGAAACTATGTATGTTCATAATCTATGTTTAATGGACGTGCGAAATAGGAGCATGCTTTTGGCATTGGTGACAGGCTTGGATGTACTGGTTGGCATCGTCAAACATCGTCGGCTAATAATTCCCTACGCGGAGTATCCTCTTGGCAATAGAACGAGTTCCTTGGTGACGACCACAAACTTCTTTATGAGCTTCCCAAATCAAATAATGCGCATCACATTGCTTAACACATCGAAGCAAAGGTTGTAAATTCCCCCTTCGATATAAGGTTCCATCTTGTATTACATACTTTAGTGCCTTAAGTCAAATTTTCTTGCTTCGACAGGGTTTTCAGGGAGTGTTCCATCCTGTAAGTACCTGACATTTGGGGTCTTCCATGTCTCCCCTTCATCAATTTCCATTACCATGAGCTCTTCGAAGTTTCGATGATACAAAGTTTCGAACACCATCTGCTTCTACGCCAACTCTCCTAAGTCTGAAGAACCTAATCTACTCAAAATATTGGCCTTGTGATTTTCCTCCCTTGGCACCTGGGTAAGAGTATAGGATCGAAAGCACTTCAGCAGGGGTTTTACAACCTCCAGATATCGTTGTAAGCTCCCTCCCTAGCCTCATATTCTCTATTTACTTGGTTGACCACGATCTACGAATTGCTGAATATCTCCACATCATTCATTTCTATCTCTTTTGCCAACCAAAGACCAGTGATTAGGGCTTCATATTATGCTTCATTTTTTATAGCCTTGAACTTAAAGTGCAAGGAATAAGAGTAGTCCGTGCCATTAGGGCTAGTGAGCAACACCCCTACTCCACTTCCTGCCGAGTGTGATGAACCATCTAAGAATAACTTTCATGTTCCCTTTTCTGCAGTTTTTACTTCCTCCTCGATCACATATATATGGTTTCTATAATGAAGTCGGTGCAGGTCTGGCTCTTGATATCTGATCTTGGATGAAACTGTATATTGTGCTCTTCCAACACTGCTGCCCATTCCATTGTCCTTCCTGAGGGATAAAAAAGTTATGAGGTATATGGCGTGCCATCGTTGAATAGGTTTCAAAAGTATCTTCTTGATGGGATAATTTTTAAGTAGAACTATAGTATGAGCTTGGAAGTAAGGCCACTACCTTCGAGCCGCGTGGACTAGTGCTGGAATTAGACTTTCGATGGCAGTATATCTCATTTTTGGACCTTGCAGCGCCCTGATCATGAAGTATGTGAGGTGATGTTGCTTTATAATCTCCTTTACTAATACCGTGCTAATGGATAGTGTCAAGGTTGATACATAGAGGTATAAAACCTCCCCATTCTCGGGTTTCATCAATGTTAGCAAGGCTCTGAGATGCTCCTTTAATGCCACGAAAGCCTCCTCTCAATCCTTCATTCTGTAAAAAAAAATTGGTCTTTCAGAGAACATTGAAGAAAGGTAAATGTTTTTCTACCCCCTTCGACTAGAAAGGACTTAAAGCCACTAAGCAGCCTGCCATTCTCTGAATTTCTTTTATATTTCGTGGGCTCTTCATATTCACCAGAGTTTCCACTTTTTCTGGATTGACATCGATCACCCTTTTCAAGACAATGAATCCTAGAATATTTCCTGTACTTACTCTGATTAAACACTTCGATGGGTTGAGCTTTAAGTTCTCTCCTCGCAGCCCATTGAACATTTCTTCCAGATCTCGCATGAACTGCTCATATTTTATACTCTTCACCAACATGTTATCCGTATTAATCTTTAGGATCTTGCCGACCTGTCTCTTAAAAAGTTTGTCTCTAAACGTTGGTAGGGGTCACCGATATTTTTCAGACCAAATGGCATCTTCTTATAACAGAACGTACCCATGTCCCCTATGAATGAATTTTTCACCTTATCCTCTTCCTCCATTAATATTTGATGATAACCCTTGTGCACATTAAAAAAAGCCATAATTCGATACTCTCCTATTGCTTTGACTAGTTGATCCATTAAGGGTAACATATAGCTCTCTTTAGGCCAACACTTGTTCAGATCTGTAAAATCAATACACATGCGCCATACCCCATTGTGTTTTGGAACCATGAATGGGTTAGCCAACCACTTCGGATATAACTCCTCCTCGATAACTTTGGCCTCGAGAAGCTTCCCGACCTCCATACGTAACACCTCAACCCTCTCAGGAGCAAACATCCTCCTTTTCTGCTTAACAGGCCTTATCGAAGGGTTTATTTTAGCTTATGAATAGCTAGCTTTGTCGGTGCCCCGGTTTGGTCTGAAGTATCACAAGAAAAAACATCATAGTACCGATCAAGTACCACTTTCAGCTGTTCCTTTACGCCTCTAGCATCATCTTTCCAACGGGCATTGTCCCGAGGTTTTGAATAGGAAGTGATTGAGTATTGCCTGGCTCAACATCTGCGTGTACTGAGAATACACCCTTCGTGCTCCTAGCTCCCTTCATTGCATCATAATTTCAACTCCTGGCCACCATTTGGTTACCTCTAATTGATGACACTCCATTGTTCATTGAAAACTTCATCATCAAATGGTCGGTGACCATACTGCCCTTGCCTAGCACATTCAACAGCCTCCCCAGTATCACATTGTAGGGAGAGAAAGAATCGATGACTAGAAAGCTACACTCCACGGTAACTCCTTTATCTCCTTCAGAAATCATGACTGGCAAAGTGATTTCCCCTATCGGATATACGGTTTTCCCTGTGAATCGTGACAATAGAGAGGTAGACTTCTTCAAGCGCGTATGCCCAATCTCGAACTGATCAAGAAAATATAAAAACATAATCTCCACTCCACTTCCGTAATCAACAAACACCATTTTCACCAATGAAGTCCCTATCATCGTAGTGATCACCATGGGGAACTTTGTTTGGGACTGCGTCTGCCTCTGAGAAAGTGCTCATTTCATTAGGTCAAAATTGTTTACCATTCGGCTCTCTTGTTGGAATACATCGTGAGTTGGCCTTCATTACTGTGTTTGAAGACCTTTCTCTGAAGACTTTGCTAATAACATTGATTACCCTGTGTACAACAGGATTTCCCTCGTTTCTATTCTGGTTCTCAGAAGGCTTATTCCGTTGTGGTTAATCGCAGTGCTTCTGCCGCAGCCCTTTATGATCGTGACCCCCTCGGTTTCCAGAATTGAAAAAGTTTCATTGGTGGCCACCTATTTCTTCGTTTTTTCCTCTTCCTCGAAGGGCCATTTCGAGCAGGTTGGAGAAAAGACTCCCTTAGAAGTCCTTCCCTTTCACATCGATCGATCTCCATTCTCAAATGGGTACATTCATTTCTGTGATGGCCATAATCTATATGGTGATTGCACTACTTGTTAGTGGCCTCCTATTAGCACATGCTCTGTTATTATCATTCATCGGAGGGGGTAGTATGAAAATTCCCTGTGGATGCTCCTAATATCTGATGGGGAATGCTGTAGGGGTATGTATTTCTCAAAACGTGGCCTTTTCATTGGCTTTTTTCCTCGAGAATCTCTGGGTTTTTCCTGCTTGACCATAATCCCCTCATTCTTCCTTCGAGTCGCTTCCTCAACCTTCTAATGTTTCTCAATGATCTCCTGAAGTTGTTGGAGCATCTTAGGAGTCTTTGCCATCATTTTCTTGTACAACTCCAAGTCCTCCACTCCCGAAAGGTGGCCTTGGGTGATCTCATTCTCCGTAGCTTCTATGACTTCAAAATATTTATCAACATATCTATGATAAAAAGCTGTAGTAGACTCTCCATGCCTCTGCTATGTCTAATACAACACCATCAATGCTTTGGTAAATTTATTTTTCTAGAAATACTGACTCAGGAGAGCTTTGCTAAAGTCTCGATATGAATGTAGTGAACCACTTGGAAACTTGTTAAACCACTCATATGCCTTTCAACAAAGGTAGCTACCCACCAGTTTGCAATTCAACTTCTCATCGAAATCTCGGGAGTTCTTCAAACTGAGAAAGGTCTGAATGAACTCTTAAGGGTATGTGTCTCCCGCATAGGTAGGAAGTCCCTCTGGTGGATTTGCATCACCTAGCTAGCAAACCATTGTCACAACCACATGCAGCAGAGAGCCTGCGGATTGACCAGTCGGCATATCAGCCTATCAAACATCCTTCCTAGAGCGTTGTCAGCCTCTTTAGGCATATCGTTGCCACCTTGGTTTAGTCTTACATGGGGATCTTCACTGTGGAGGAAGTACATAGGTTGCGAGGTGGTCCATCCCGGAAAAAAATCAGCTCCTATGCTTTCAGGGTATACGAGGGGCATAGATCCCTGTCCATGGTAGTTTAGGAAATCATGGCCGTGTTTCGCATGGTTCAACGATGATTATACAAGGGGTATGGTTCTCATCGAAGGAACGATCCCTCATGCCTGCTCCATGCATGAGGCTGAGTACATTGGCATCGAAATAGTCGTTCGATAGCCCACCCATACATGATCAGTGAAAAAGGGGTTATGGTATTGGCATTGCAGCTTCCCTGGCGTATCCCAAGTACAAAACACCAATCATTTAGCTTGCTAAAGGGAGGAGTGCCCTAATTTCTGCCTCTAGAGGTTGAAATAGGGGTAATCAAAATCATCCCCGCTATTTATAGCACAAAATTAATTGAAGGGGGAAAAACTTGATACCCCTATACCATCAACACATGTGTCATTTGATCAAAACCTTGTGACAGCCTCACCGTCGGGCCTTCTAGGCTTTTTTCTCGTGGACCATTCATTCCTAAGCCTCTACATGTGAGCCAATCAAAAATTTGGTGAGATGACCATTCACCCCCGCGATATGAACACCACTAACATGGCACTGACCTCTACCACTGGTTCGATGGTGACTTCAATATCCTTACACATTTCTGGCGGAATTTCTACATGCGATCCTTCAACCACGGGAGTTGGCAGGTTATGAGCCAGCCAAACATCCACCGGAGCGATCTTCACACTCTGTGTTTCTTCAACAACAACTATCTTCTTCGTATACCTCGGTCCATACGAAGATCTGACTCACCCCCAACGCCAGTTCCCTTGACCCTTAATCATTCACTTCGCTGAGTAGAGGTTGTAGATGCAGACATACACCAAAGGATCTTGATCTGACTTATTTGGGTCCCACTGAGTATGCCATTTGGTGAGTCTTAAGCTTGATTAAAGCCCCCAGATCTCGATCTCCCTGATCCAATCAAAAATTTACAAAGGAAACAAAACCGCTGAGCCTCCGGGGGGGGGGGGGGGAGATTCTTCAACGATCAAGTTAGTTTTTTGGAAAGTGAGCTAGCGTGCTTAAAGTAGGCAGTTGATCGATTACCTAAAAATAGAAGACATGACTTTTTGTTTGTACTCCTATGAAACCGTAATATCCTTGGTCTATGACTTAGTTCCTTCCTTCTTCTGGTAAGGAGGCCCAACGATGACTTAATCCCAAGTGGGCCTTGTAAAACTAGATGGATCCAACAAGCTCCTTCTAGGCCTTGGGTTCGTCTAAAGAGGGTTGGGTTTGCTAGCCCGTAAGGGTTTCTATTCTACTATATCATCATATTGTTCGTTGAATACATGAGGATGGTCAATGTTTCTTGTAATGGGTTGATTGCCAAAAATATCCCTAAATATGCTATGCCATTTTTCAAAGACATGGCTACTGGTATGAGAAAATTTGGTATAAGAGAAAGGGAAAGGGTGCAGAGTCTCCAAATCTGAAAACTCCCAAGCTTGAGAAACAAGTTCAAAACTTTAGCTTTTATGATGAAAGAGTTAATGAATGGTAGGATGCATCAAGTTAAATATTATGGAGTTTCTTCCTTAGATCACCCCACCGATGCATGCCCTCAACTTCAAGATCATGGGCTTGAACAATTAAAGGCAATGGGCTACCAAGTTGGCCAAGGCCAAGGTTTCCAAGGAAATTGGGCTACAAATTTGGACAAGGGAAAAGAGGACAAGGTTCCCAATTAGGAAAAGCTCATGAGAAGAAGTATGATCCATACACCCAAAATTGCAATCCTGGGCGGAGAGACCATCCAAAAATTTCGGACTTTCAGGGAACATTGAAGAAAGGTAAGTTTTTTTCTACCCCCTTCGACATGAAAGGACTCAAAGCCGCTAAGGAGCCCGTCAGTGTTTGAATTTCTTTTATATTTCGTGGGCTCTTCATATTCACCAGAGCATCCAATATTTCTTGATTGACATCGATCCCCCTTTCTAAGACTATGAATCCCAGAAATTTTCCTGTACTTACTTTGATTAAACACTTCGATGAGTTGAGCTTTACGTTTACTCCTCGCAGCCCATTGAACATTTCTTCCAGATTTCGCATGAACTGCTCATATTTTATACTCTTCACCAACATGTCATCCATATAGATCTCCAAGATCTTTCTGATCGGTCTCTTAAAAAGGTTTTAACTAAATGTTGATAAGTGGCACCTGTATTTTTCAGATCAACTGGCATCTTCTTATAACAGAACGTACCCATGTCCCCTATGAATGAATTTTTCTCCTTATCCTCCTTTGCCATTAATATTTGATGATCACCCTTGCGCACCTCGAAAAGCCAAAATTTGACATCCTTTTATCTCTTTGACCACTTGATCCATTAAGGGTAGCAGATAGCTCTCTTTAGGACAATACTTGTTCAGGTCTGTAAAATCAATACACATGCGCCATGCCCCATTGTGTTTTGGAGCCATGAATGGGTTAGCCAAACACTTAATATAGAACTCCTCATCGATAACTTCAGCCTCAAGAAGCTTCTCAACCTCCACACGTATAACCTCAGCCTTCTCAGGAGCAAACATCCTCCTTTTCTTCTTAACATGCCTTATCGAAGGGTTGATGTTTATCTTGTGAAAAGCTAGCTTTTACAGTGCCTTGGTTGGGTTTTAAGTATCCCAAGAAAAAATATTATAGTACAGATTAAGTAACACTTTCAGCTCTTCCTTTACAGTCTCTAGCATCATCTTTACAACGAGCACTGTTCCAAGGTTTTGAATAGGAATTGATTGAATATCGGCAGGCCCAACATCTACGTGTACTGATAATAAACCCTTCATGCTCCTAGCTCCCTTCACTGTATCATAATTGCAACTCCTAGCCACCATTTGGTCACCTTTGATCGATGACACTCCATTGTTCTTTTGAAACTTCATCATCAAATGGTCAGTGACCATACTTCCCTTGCCTAGAACATCCGCGGCCTCCCCAGTATCACATTGTAGGAAGAGAAAGAATTGATGACTGCAAAGCTACACTCCACAATGAATCCTTTATCTCCTTCAGAAACCCTGACTGGTAAAGTGATTTCCGCCATCGGATACACGGTTTTCCCTGTGATTCCTGACAATGGAGAGGTAGACTTCTTCAAGCGCGTACATCCAATCCTAGTTGATCAAAGAAATACACAAACATAATCTCCACTCCACTTCCGTAATCAAAAAACACCATTTTCATCAATGAAGTCCCTATCATCGTAGTGATCACCATGGGATCTGCACGGGGGACTCCGTTTGGGACTGTGTCTGCCTCTGAGAAAGTGATCGTTTCATCAGATCAAAATTGTTTACCCTTCGGCTCTTCTGCTGGGATACATTGTGAGTCAATCTTCTTTACTATTTTCGAAGATCTTTCTCTGAAGACTCTACTAATAACATTGATTACCCGGTGTACAACAAGATTTCCATCGTTTCTATTCTGGTTCTCTGCGGGCTGATGTCGTTGTGGTTAATCGCTGTGCTTCTGCCGCGGCCCTCCATGATCATGATCCCCTCGGTTCCCAGAATTGAAATTTTTTCATTGGTGGCCACCTATTTCTTTTTTCGTTCCTCTACCTCGAAGGGTTCTTTCAAGAAGGTTGGCGAAAGGACTCCCTTAGAAGTTCATCCCTTTTACATCGATCGATCTCCATTCTCAAATGGGTACATTCATTTTTGTGATGGCCATAATCTATATGGTGATTGCAATAATTGTTAGTGGCCCTCCTATTAGCACATGCTGTTTTATTATCATTCATCGGAGGGGGTAGTATGAAAATTCCCCGGTAGATGCTCCTAATATGTGATGTGGAATGTCGTAGGGGTATGTATTTCTTAAAACATGGCCTTTTCGTTGGATTTTTTCCTTGAGAATCTCTAGGTTTTTCCAGCTTGACCATCCTCTCTTCTTTCTTCCTTTGAGTCACTTTCTCAACGACATCCTGAAGTTATTTAAGCATCTCAGGAGTCTTTGCCATTAATTTCTTGTACAAATCCCAGTCCTCCATTCCCGGAAGGATGATCTCATTCTCTTTAACTTCGATGACTTCCAAAATTTTATCAACATATCTATGATAAAAAGATGTAGTTGACTCCTCCTATCTCTGCTATGTCTGATATAGCTCCGTCAATGTTTCGATATGACTGCAGCGAACCTCTTGGAAACTTGTTAAACCACTCATATGCCTTTCCACGAAGGTAGCTACCCACCAGTTTGCAATTCAACTTCTTATCAAAATCTCGGAAGTTCTTCAAACAGAGGAAAGTCTGAATGAACTCTCAAGGGTATGTGTCTCCCGCATAGGTAGGAAGTCCCTCTGGTGGATTTGCATCACCTGGCTAGCAAACCAATGTCACAACCAGATGGAACAAAGAGCCTACAGATTGACCAGTCGGGCCTATCAGTCTATCAAACATCCTTCCTAGAGCGCTGTCAGCTTCTCTAGGCATATCGTTGCCACCTTGGTTTGGTCTTCCATGGGGATCTTCATTCTGAAGGAAGACATAGATTTCGAGGTGTTCTATCTCGGATAAAATTCAGCTCCCATGCTTCCAGGGTATACGAGGGGCATGTATCCCTGTCCATGGTAATAAAGGAAACCGTGGCCGCATTTCGGAGGGTTCAACGATGAGTATACAAGGGGCATGGTTCTAATCGAAGGAACAATCCCTCGTGCCTGCTTGATTCATGGGGCTGAGTACATTGGCATCGAAGTAGTCGTTAGATATCCAACCTATACATGATCAGGGAAAAGGGTTTTGGTATTGGCATTGCAGCTTCCCTGGCGTATCCCAAGTACAAAACACCCAACATTTAGGCTGCTAAAGGGAGGAGTGCACTAATTTGCACCTCTATAGGTCGAAATGGGGGTCATCAAAATCATCTCCACTGTCGATAGCACAAAATTCATCGAAGGGGGAACAACTTGATACCCCTCTGCCATCATATACATGTGTCATTTTATCGAAACCTTGTGACAGCCTCACTGTCGGGCCTTCTAGGCTCGTATTCTCTTAGACCCCTTGTTCCTAAGCCTCTACATGTCAATCACTCAAACATTCAGTGAGATTACCATGCACCCCCTACGATCCAAACACCAGTAACGCGGCACTGACCCTCACTACTGGTTCAATGGTTACTTCCATGTCCTTAGACATTTATGGTGGAATTCCTACATGCGATCCTTCAACCACGGGAGTAGTCAGGTTATGACCCTACCAAACATCCACTGGAGTGATCTTCACACTTTGTGTTGCTTCTACAATAATTATCTTCTTCGTACAGCTCGGCCTATACGAAGATCTGACTTCACTTCTAGCGCCAGTTCCCTTGACCCTTAATCATTCACTCCGCTGAGTAGAGGTTGTAGATGCAGATATACACCAATGGATCTAGATCTGAATTAATTGGGTCCCACTAAGTATGCCATTTGGTGAGTTTTGATCTCGATTTAATCCCCCAGATCTCAATCTCTCCAATCCAATCAACAATTTACAAAGGAAACAAAATCACGGAGTCTCTGGGGGGGGGAGATTCTTCTACTATCAAGTTAGTTTTTTTGGAAAGTGAGCTAGCTTGCTTAAAGTAGGCAGTTTATAGACTACATAAAAATAGAAGACATGACTTTGTGTTTATACTCCTCTGAAAACCTAGTATCCTTGGTCTTTGACTTAGTTCCTTCCTTCTTCTGGTAAGGAGGTCTAACGATGACTTAATCCCAAGTGGGCCTTGTAAAAATAGATGGATCCCACAAGCTCCTTCTAGGCCTTGGGCTCGTCTAAGGGGGGTTGGGTTTGCTAGCCCATAAGGGTTTCTATTATACTATATCATCATATTGTCCGCTGATTACATAAGGATGGTCAATAACGCTTGTAAACGGTCGATTTCCAACAAGATCCCTAAATGTGCTATGGCATTGTTTGAAGACATGGCTAATGATATGAGACAATTTGGTATAAAAGGAAAGGAAAGGGTGCAGAGTCTCCAAATCTTAAAACTCCCAAGCTTGAGGAACAAGTTCAAAGTTTAGCTTTTATGATTAAGGAGTTAATGAATGGGAGGATGCATCAAGTTAAATCTTAAAGAGTTTGTTCATTGGATCACCTCACAGATGCATGCCCTCAACTTCAAGATCATGGGCTTGAACAATTAAAGGAAATGGGCTACCAAGGTAGTCAAGGCCAAGGTTTCCAAGGAAATTGGGGCTACCAAGGCTGACAAAGGAAATGAGGACAAGGTTCCAAAAGAGGAAAAGATCATGAGAAGAAGTATGATCCATACTCCCAGACTTACAATTCTGGGTGGAGAGACCATCAAAACTTTTGGTGGAGAGATGAGCAAGCTGGGCAATTAAATCCTCGAGGTAGTTTTCAAGGAAGCCAATGTGGGTTTCAACCGAGTCATCAAGGGGCACACGCCCATTAATAAGGAAATTAAGGGTATAATCGGGAACTAAAACAAGGCTAACCTATGGATGAAGGCTCATCTAGCCCCCGAGAAGGGAAATCAAGGTCAGAGCACGAGGAGCTTATGCATGCCATAACCACAATGGTCACAAATTTGAAAGGTAGCACATCTGTTAGATTCAAGAACTTGGAAACTCAAGTTAGCCAAATCACATCTTCCATAGGCCAGTTGGAGGCTAGGGATTTCGGAAAACTCCCCTCACAACCGGAATTGAACCCAAGACAGAATGCAGGTTCAATCACCATGAGGAGTGGGAAAGAAACCAAGGAGCCATAGAAAATTGTGAAGATCGGGAAAGATATGGAAGATGAGCATGTAATGAAGGACAAAAAGGATGAGGCGGTGGCCACTTAACCATCGGAGAAGCCATAAATTGAGAAAGACCTTCCACCAATACCTTTTCCAGCGGCTATGTGGGACACGAATCACAAGGATGAGAATAAATCTCTTTTTGAGGTTTTTCGAAAATGTGAGGTAAACATTCCCCTTTTTTATGCTATTAATAAATTGTCTAGGTTTTATAAATTCCTTAAAGAGTTATGTACCCCTAAAAGAACTAAATCATCGAAAAATATTGGAAAAATTAAAATTGGTGGACGAGTGTCGGCTCTTTTTCAAAACAAACTACCTACTAAATGTAATGATCCCGACATGTTCACTATCCCTTGTGTCATAGGTGGAAATTTTTTTGAATGAGAAATGATAGACCTAGGAGCCTCTATTAATGTAATTCCCTACTCTCTATACAAGACTCTTAACTTAGGACATTTTCATGAAACTAGGGTGACTAGGCAACTAGCCGATCATTCATAATCTAAATAGAAAGGATTTGTGCGAGGTGTGTTGAGTAAACTAAATAAACTATATTTTCCTGCTGATTTTTATATTCTCGATATGTCACATGATGAGAGTGTGCCTCATATCTTGTTAGGGGCACATCGAGAACTAAGATTGATGTGCATAGAGGCACATTGACATTAGAGTTTGATGGAGAGAAAGTGGGTTATGATATCTACAAGGATAAACAGCTTCCAATGGATAAAAATTATTTCCACAGTGTCACTGTGTTTAAACGTATGCACGAACCTCGTAGTTAGTTTGCTGATTGCCACATGATTAACTTGATTGAAGTTGATAAGAGAATGAGTAAGGCATCTAAGCAAGTTTCTACTATTTTCTCTAGTACTAACTGGCAGCGAGTGAAGAAGGGGCTAAAGAACATCATCTAAACCCTCTTCACTCCAATTTTTTCCCAAAACCACTCAATAAGGGATGAGGCGCACAAGGTCATTTGGCTCCGGAGATGAGGTTTAAGGCGAGACAGTGTTGGAGACCAATACATGCAGAGACAAGAATGGGTGGAAT
>JAULKM010144925.1:0-34343 GCA_032355605.1 Rubia tinctorum | reverse complement strand
AGAAATATCCCTCTTCTCTGTGGACGACCCCGACTTGCCAAACTATCTACTTAGTTGTATTTAGTAAGCATATTGGACTTATAAATGTATTTTTGAGAGGTACGGCGACGACCTCCCAACCTCGATCCAAAATTACCGTAAAAGATATTTTTTAGTGCAGTAGTTTTGAGGGAAAACTAGGGAAAAAGTAGCGGGCTATATTTACTAAATGTAGCCATTTGCATTTAAACCGAGGTCATGTGCGATGTTGCACCTAATTACAATTGATATTTAATAAATGAACCACTGTAAAAATTATTCTTTACCTCGATTTTTTTAACCAAAGAGGTGCGAGGTCGCACGTAATATTTGTGGAACTAAAAAAAACTACAGAAAGAGAAATTGACGTCGGTTCTACTTTTGTTAGTTTATAGCAAAAACTGAAGTTTTCGGCCAGCCACAATAACCCCAAATCTGGCACGTCTGCACTGGCGGATCCAGCTTGGAGCCTGGGGTAACCCAGGTTACCCCAGGGCAAAAAAAATAGGGGGGAATTAGTATTAGGTTACCCATGTAAAAAAAAATTTATCATTAATATTAAGTATATTTTTTTTTTATATTAGTGGTTACCCCATTGATAATTTTCTGGATCCGCCCCTGCACGTCTGTATCCAAATCCGGCACATCTATAAACAACTCAAATCCATATTTACAATCTCGAAGAACAACAACCCAGATTTATAAATAAACATCGACATAATTACAAATACATGCATAGATATGGATTTGCAAATGAAGAACAAGATAACATTAAATCTTAAAGCTAAAAACCTAAGTCAGGGAGGCTGATAGCCGATAAATCTGGTGGGGGAGAACGGGTCACGACAGGGATGCAGTCACAGCAGAGAACGAGCCGTGAAGGGAATGCAGTCACGGCGGAGAGAATCTGCAGTCATAGCGGGAATATGCAGTTATGGCGGAGAACGGGCCGCGGTGGAGACCGCGTCACCAAGGAGAAAAAGTTTCGCAGCGGGGACCAAGTCATGGCAATATGCAGGGAGGCAAGGTGAGATGCTGCTACATGGTGGTAATTGGTGCTAGTGGCGTTCGGTGGAGGAAGGAAAAGTGTGTGTCGTCCGTGAAGTGGGGAAGAGAGAGAAGGGGAATACGTTAAAGATGCTTGGGTTTCAGTTTTACATTTGGGATTTGTGTACTGTACATCTTAAGGTTTAGTTCCTTTGGGCTTATAAATTTGGGTTGAGATGAAATCAAACCAAGTGACAAGTTATGTTTAAATTGAAGACCAACTTTGGTTTTATTAATTCATAAAATTTAAAAAAATAAGTCAGCATTAAAATTATAAAGAATTATAAATATATTTGTATTTTGAATTTAAATTCAAATTTAAATTTTTTTATGTTGCTGCGTAGACTGTCGTAGAATTTTATGTTCATTTGTTACCGTTAAACATTTTTTACTGGTGTTTACATATGAAAAGTAAAGTAAGGGATGTTTGTTGATTATTTAAAGTGAGACCTTATTTTTATACTATATACATATATAGTGAAGTAAGGATTTAAAGGATAAACTTTAGTTATTAGAATTCATACATAGAGAGTCAAGTACGAATTGACCAACAATTAGTTAACATCAAATTGTGTTAATTGATAGAAAGTTCAATAAGGGTTGATAGTTGATTAATTAAGATCTAACCTTAGTTATTAGTATTTATAAACGGAATGTCAATTAGAGTTGATTGTTTATATATAAAAAGTCAAATAAAGGTTAATAGTTTATTAGTTAAATTTTATCCATATCATCAGTATTTGCAATGTCAAGTAAGGGTTTATCGTTGATTAGTTAAGATCAAACCTTTTTTAGTGTTTACATATAAAAGGTCAAGTAATGGCTAACCGTTGATTAGTTAAGGTTAAAAAATTTCATTAGTGTTTATGTGTGAAAAGTAGGGGTTGAACGTTGACTAATTAAGGTAAACTCTTAGTTATTAATGTCAATATTTGGAGTCACGTAAGGTTTGACTGTTGATTAGTTAAATTCTTAGCATTTCGTTAGTGTTTATGTATTGAATGACAAGTACGGGTTGATCATTGATTCATCAAGATCAAACTTTTTCGTTAGTGTTTATGTACGGAAAGTCAAGTAAGGGTTAACCGTTGATAATTTAGGGACAAACCTTAGCTATTACTTAGCTATGGCAAAACTTTTCATTGGTGATCTACACAAAGTCATGTAAAGTTAAATCGGAGATTAGTTAGAGTCAAATCTAACCTATTGTTTATATTTAGAAAATCAAGCCTTATTTAATTACAATTATTAAATAAAATAATGATATTAATAATAAAATACAAAGGGTGAAAGCTAATTAGTGAATAGTATTATTTTTAGTTGCATCTATATTATTCTATCATTTTAGGATATGGAATTTCTAAACTATTTCTATTTTAAGACTTGGAAAAAAATGGTCAAATTTTAGTTATTAGTGTTTATATATAGAAAGTCAAGTCTTAATTATTCATATACTAATAAATAAAATAATAATATTATTAATAAATCACGAAGGGTGAATGTAAATTAGTGAACGTATATATTTGACATTTCATTTAGAGTATTGAATATTTTTTATACATTGCATAGATATTATTTGAAGATGTGGAAGCACTAAATTTTTTTTTTATTTATAAAATGGGTCTAAGTAGGATTATGGCCATATCTGTGAGAGGGATATATGACTTCGGTCACAAAAACAACCGACATTGGTAAGCGAGAAAGGCGTGAGACGTCAGTTATTCATGACTGGGAAAGGGACGCATAACGTCAGTTACAAAAACAACTGACGTTGGTAAGCAAGAAAGGCGTGCGATATCGGTAAATCATGTCTGCGAGAGAGACGTATATGTCTGTCACAAAGACAACCAACGTTGGTAAGCGAGAAAGGAATGCGACGTCGATCATTCATGTCTACGAGAGGAATGTGCGAGGTCGGTCACATAAACAACTAATGTTGGTAAGCGAGAAAGGCATGAGGCGTCGATCATTTCAAACTTTTAACCTCAATTTTTTTTAAATTTACCTTGGTTTTTAAAACTAAAATAAATAATACTTTTTACTTAATTTTTTAAAAACTGAGGTAAAAGAACTTTTTACCTTGGTTATTTGACCTAAGCTGGTAGGTCATCACTGTAGCTCTCAAAGTCACAATTTATAAGCCCTAAATGCTTCCTAAATACAGTTTAGTAGATTGTGGCAAATCAGGACCGTCCACGAGAAAGAGGGATCTTCCTAAGGTTTTAAACATGTAATGTGGATACTAGCTAGATATAGATATATAAAAACAAGTAAGGATTTTGGGGGAGTGGGGTGGGGGTGGGGGTTGGTTGTTTTTTCTAAGTTTTGAATTTAAATATAAGACAACTAGAAAAGTAAAGTAAATATGTTAATAATGCAACAAGCTACTCGAAAGTGCGCAAAACACAAATTACAAGACCTTGGGCGCAATTGATTTCTACTTCCGAGCCTCTTATCTATCATTGAATCCACAACCTATTCACTACTTTAACTACTTGCTGTGAAGATAAATCTTCTGTCCTTATTTAATAGTAGTTTACAAGAGTGAATTCGTTATCTCTTGTAAACCTCACTAATGACCCCTTTAGTCGAGAAACAACTAAAGATAACCCATTAATGACATTGAGTACATAGAATCAATAAGTTTGGTAAAACTTATAACCATTAATCCAAATGTCAAAGCATTGAACCAATCTGTGTATTTACTAAGATTAGTTAAGAAAGATCAACATCAATTCAATGACTTCTCCTATTTGCTACCTTACAACAAACATTACAAAGAGTTCAACATCATCATATTAAACAAACAATTATCAAATCAAAAACCCAATTAGAAGTTCTAACTCATGTTCTTGGTTATCAAATCAAAATAGGGGAAAATTAGTCATTCTTACCCAACCCTAACACGTCATCATACAAGCATTGCATATTATTAAACTTCAAACTACATTAATGACATCAACAATCAACATTAAAAGCTTCATAAATGCACAATAGAAAAAGTAATAAATAGGTAGAAATGATTCTCCAGCATGAGCACGGAAGACTCAATCAATTGTTCCCAAAACTAAGATTAACTACTAGAGTTCATACTAAACATCAACAACAAACCAAACATAATCTAAATATGAAAAAGGTGAAAACAAAGGGGAAGAAAAGAGTTTGTCTGCAAAAAACGTTGGGAACAAGGTATATGAAGGAGAGAGAGGATAAGATCCTATTTATAGCCCAAAATTTCAAAAAGTAAATCCGTACAGCTGGTTGTCACAACTCGCGACATATGCATCGCGACTCACGATGAACAGAGGTGGCTGCTCTTCATTGCTTTCTTCTTCTTTTCTAAATCGTCACCATGTCTTCTTCAAGTCTTCAAGTCTTCAAAATTCTGCCTTCATGGTCTTCACATTATCAATCGATTGCCTTGTCAAACAAAATTTCCTAGAAAAGTAATAGGAGTGCAAAAGTCGCTCTTCACTCTCCTAAGAGTATTTCAAGACAAAATAGAGGATCTATTCCACAAAAGCATACAAACGTAAGTCCAAAAGATCCCAAAATAACAATATAAAATGGACATATAAAACCTTCCTACACTTGACCCTTACTCGTCTTCGAGTAAGAAAAGATTTAAAAACACAAAAAGATTCACATATCCACATAATCCAATAATATTCCCCCAATTCCATACCTCACAAAACTCTCAATATCATAAATCCCAAAATTAAAATTAAATGAGAAAATTTTCACACACAAACCCAACTCCTTAATCTGCTGAAACCTACCACCTATAAATTCATTAATATCTATAAAAATAATTCAAAGACCTGAATTGATAATCTCAAATTCCAATGGCACAAAATGAAGTTAAAACCATATCGAATGTTTATGCACATAATTAAATTTATACCAATATATCAACCAAAACGAAGTACACAAAGAATCACGAATTGATAAATCCACTTTGTTTTTTGCCACTAATTTACCAAATCCAAAGATATCCTATAATCTTTAGGCTACCCGATCTATCCATAGGTCAACCGTAACCTTATGACTCCAATGTCGTAAAATGACTAGTAACAAAAACATTTTCCTTTTTTCTCTCTTTCTCTCATTTTGCCTAGGAGCCCCTTCGGGTTTTCATCCTAACCACACATCATGTTTATTTGGCTCACATCTCACCCACATTTAGCCTCTCCTTTTTACCTAGGCCACCCTTTCGGGTTTTCGACCTATCTGAGCCCCCAATTTTGCTTAAATTCCCCTCTCGAGCTTTCAACTTAGTGGGTTTGCTTTTTTATTTTTATTTTTCATTTTTCATTTTCTATTTGTTTCAAAAATTTCAATTTTTTCAATTTGTCAGTATTTTTCCAATTTAAAATAGCAAAAAGCATCCACATGTCAAAACTATAAAATGTCAAATCCAAAAGCATCCAAAAGATATATCACCTCCCCACACTTAAAACCCTACATTACCCTCATTGTAGACAAAAAAAGGGAAAAAACAATACAAATCATAGTGGGGGATGAAAATAACTCACAATCAAGGATGGGATGAAGAACCCCAATCTCCGAGCTAGCACTGCCAAATCTAAGTATCTCTGAAACCACTATCTACGCCTCGCTGCCTCGGGATTATGGTCGGGGACACGACCAAAGTGTGAGTGCATCTCATAAACTCTGGATGAGAGATGATCAATTTCCCCATCCATCTCCATCAAGATCTGAGAGACGAATAGGTTGTGCTAAACCTTCCCACAGAAGCCTGCCTCCACTGTTTGTATCAAATAGGTGTAGAATTCTGGAGGCAATTGAGGAAAATGGCAGTGCATGGGCTCCTCTTGCATTGGCTCGGGCTAAGACGGAGAGTTTGTTTCATCTTGTGGCTGAGGCTGAGTTAATGGAAGGGTGTCCTCCTTGGTTTGGAATGGATTTAGAGGCAGGTTCAGTAGCTCCCCCTCAAACATTGCCCCAGTATTGTGCATCTGGGTCTATTTCTAAGTCCGCAATAGGTGTGTCGAGATCTAGCTTGGTTCACTATGCGTGAGGGAGCTTCATAAAGGTGACACCTGTCTTCCCATATAGCTAGTGGTACATGCCTAGTACAGTTGTGGGCTTGATAAGGTGGTAGTTCCATATCCTCACCAAGATGGTGAGCTATGACAAACCCCTACCCAAACACTATAAACCTTCTTGGACAGTGAGGTGTAATTGTTCTGCCAGGAGGATGATCATGCATCCCATGGAGATCTCCCCCTTCACCTCCCAAGCAACGCTGATAACCCTATTAACCCATAGCTCGGACACTTCCCATTGCTTGTCCCCTTGCTTGTCAACTGCATAAAAGATGGAGGACATCGTTGGGCACATTTGTTGGCTTTACCTGACTACATAACGTGCTCGCCAAGAATCGATGCACGAATAGCGGGATGGATGATGATGTTACTCTTTTCCCTAGCACATGTGACTCTCTTCATGATGGTGAACCAAAACTGGACATCCTCCTTGATATTACAGCTCGGGGCCTCCTGATAAAATCTTGCCCTAACCTCCTCCGCCTCCTTACTAAATGCTGCCTCAATATTTGATAGACTCATCTCATGAGAGATGTTATCGAGGTGGAATCGTATGAATGACTCTCATAGCTCCTGGTTACTCGAGCGGTAGAGTCATACTCTAGAGTGGAATTCCAAAGTGTAATACCGGTAAGTGGGGGCACTCTCACCCAAGAACCTAGACAATCCTCCTTTGGAAAGGAGGTCGTGAACCAGCTCCTTTAGCCAAAGAGCCTCCAATGCTCCCTAATCGATGAAGATGGTTTCCAGAATCTTCCTCGTGGCCAAGTGATCATACCTCTCCCATAGGCCCCGGTGATCCGGATTAAACCCATGAACCTTTCTGTAGGTGGGACTAGGGTGGGTTCTGACGCCATTGGAGGAGGCAGAGGATTAATGAAAGGGCCTACACCTCGAGAAACTCTCTGTCTTTTCATAGCCATAGCTATCACCACAGAAAACAACGTCAAACGCTTAAGGACATAAGGGGTATAATCATGCAATTCACACTATGAAATCATATCACGAAAGTATGAAACATATAATGAAAAACATCCAAGCAATATTATGGAATTTAGTAATAACTGCCACAATGATGAAGTCGACACACTACAATCAACAAAATGTAACTATAATGATGCAAGAACGTTCATATGTCTACAATTGTAAAATACCATCATAGTAAATTTCTAGATAAATTATGAACATACTTATGTCCCATCTCTCCAAGTTTGGCCAAACATTTCCAATCACCAACAATTTGAGATCAATACATAGCCAAAAGTTACTTATGCGATGCCTACAATCATGGTATAGCAAATCCACCCATTACTGTGTTCAAGGCCAAACCTATACCAACATTAGAAATTTGTATCATTCTTATACCAATACCAGGCTATGGTCATAATCTCAACAATCAAAATCCATAACTAACCACAAAAAACATCACACAATATCAACAAATTTCAAAATTTCACAAAAATTAGCAACCACACAAATATCTCAATTGAAGCATGGAAAAATGAGGAAGTGTACAGAATAGAAGTGTAGGAAACTGAGAAGAGTGAGCCCACAAGTTGTCCTAGCCTCAATCAAGGGGAATTTGAAAATTCCCTAAACCTACGGTTTTTAAAATTTGGATGGTTTGGCCAATTTGTAGTTGAATGTAATGTGGAGTTAGATTGGGGATGAAAATGGAGTGATTTATGGCAAAAAATAGGGTTGTTTGTGTCCAAAAATAGGGTGGTTTGTGGCCAGAACAGTGGTTTAAGTATACAAGTTGGTGGAGGAAAGAGGATTGGTTTGCTGAAAATAACGGGTTCCACCCGATTTTAAAACCTCCTGAACAAGCGTTGCGACTCGAGATGAAGAAGTCAAGAACTCTCTAAGGTCAACATGATTATCGCGACTCACGATGAACTATTATGAGTATCTTTGCAACTCGCGAATAACCTGGTCTGAGAGCTCAATTTTTTAGAAAAGTTTATTATTTTTGTCATGACTCGCTATCTCAATTTCATGAGTTGCAAATAAAATCATAGGAACTTCAAAAATTTTGGAAACGTTTTGATTTTGGTCGCGGCTCGCGAATTGTTGGGACATGGAACTAATTTTATCAGATGTTTCTAATTTTGGTCGCAAATCGGGATCTCAATATCGTGAGCCACGAATAACTTGGAATAGTAATGCTAAAATTCCATTGTTCGTCGTGACTCGCGACATTTCCGTCGTGGCTCGCGAAAAACAGGGCTTCCCTAAACTTGAAAAAAATTCTGATTACCAACTCTCCAAGATTTTTTACCTTTCTCCAAACCTTCCTTCCTTCATCAATCCAATTCAATGCACTTCTCTTTGCTAAAAAATCATGGAAAAACACAACCATGAAAAGAACAAGACAAAATAATGAAAAACAACAACAAAAACTCAAATTGAAACAACATCGACAAAACGTCATGAGTGACGATCTAAATGATCAAAACTAAGTTTATTCAACATCATCGGCACAACTTACTCTCCCTCTTAGTTTTATTCACAAATCCGATCAAGAAGATCAACATCTTCTCCTATTTCTTGCACAAATCTCTCGTGGTAAGGTTCCCAACGTTGTCCATTGACATTAAAATGTTTTGGAGTTAGCTCAATCAAAGACTTCCACCGTATTATTATGGGAATACTTCACCACCTCAAAAGAGCCAATCCATCGTGATCTTAGTTTACCAAGAAATAGACGAGGGAAGGATTAAAATAGAAGGACCTTTTGACCCACGTTAAAATCCTTCCTATTGACCACCTTGTTGTTCCATGCTTTTTTTCCTCTTGTAGATCTCAGAATTTTCATAGGATTCCCTTAGTATCTTCTCCAATTCTTGAAATTGTAACTTCCAATGCAAACCGTCCTCATCTATATCAAGGTTGAAGTTCTTGACCTCCCAATTAGCCTTGTGCTCTATTTTCAATGGTAAATGGCATAGATTTCAAAATATTAACTGGTATGGTGACATACCGATCAATGTCTTGTAAGCCATTCTATATGCCCACAAGGCATTATTCAACCGAGAACTCCAATTCTTCTAGTTATGGTTAACTGTTTTTTGGAGGATGGACTTAATTTCCCTATTGGAAACTTTGTCTTGGCCATTGGTTTGCGGGTGATAAGCGGTGGATGTCTTGGGTTGACGCCATACTTCTTGAAAAGTGCAACTATTTCCGGTTGCAAAAATGGGTGCCACGGTCACTAATTAAGGCTCGAGAAATCCCAAATCTAGAGAAAATGTTATCCTTCAAGAAATCTGCAACCACTTTGGAATCATTAGTTCTAGTGGGTTTTGCTTCAACCCACTTTGACACATAACCAACGACAAGAAGAATGTATGTAAAGCCACAAGAATTAGGAAAAGGTCCATAAAGTCAATGCCCCAAACATCAAAGATTTCACAATACAAAATAGGCCTTTCAGGCATCTCATTCCTAGAAGAAATATTTCCTACTCTTTAACATTCGTCACAAAATTTGCAAAAAGTGTATGCATGTTTATTCAATAAATGCCAATAAAAACAACTTTCTAGTACATTCCTAGCGGTTCTCTTTGCTCCAAAGTGACCTCCACGTGTATAAGAATGACAAAACACAAGAATTGAATACACTTCTTTATCGGGGACACATCTCTTAACGACTTGATCTACACAAATTTTCCACAAAAAGGGATCATCCCACACATATTAATTTGCATCATTTCTTGGCTTATCTCTTTGAGCTCTAGAAAAATGGGAGGAAATTTACCGGAAAGAAGGAAATTGACAATGTCGGCATACCACGGTTGGAGGTCCCAGATTGTGAACAATTGTTCATCGGGGAACTCTTATTGTATTTCCTCTTTCATTGGTGATTTTACCTCAAATTCTTGGCATGAGCCAATCGGCTTAAATGATCAGCTACGAGATTCTCCGCGCCTTTCTTTTCTCTTAAGTCCAAATCAAACTCGCTCAAAAGAAAAATCCATCCAATCAATCTTGGCTTTGCCTCTTTCTTCATTATCAAGTGACAAAGCTCTACATGGTTAGTGTACACAATAACTTTGGTACAAAGCAAATAAGATTGAAATTTTTCTAAGGAAAATACCACCGCTAGAAATTCTTTTCCGTGGTGGATTAGTTCCTTTGGGCCTTGTTGAGAGTCATAGATGATAGTAGATTTTGTGAGGCACTCTCCCCACCCTTTGATCAAGCACTGTTCCGATGGCATAATCACTCGCATTGCACATTATTTGGAAAAACATGGAACAATTTGGGGGTTTAATGATGGGTGCCAAAACTAACCATTCCTTCAATGAATTGAAGGCTCCTTTAGAACCCTAGTCCATAATAAATTCCACCTCCTTTTGCAACAACTTTCACAAAGGTGATGCAATCTTTGAGAAATATTTTATGATCCGGCGATGGAATTCTACATGAACAAAAAAAGAACGCACTTCACGCACATTAGGAAGATAAGGCGAAGTTTTAATCATGTCTATCTTTGCTTTGTTTACCTCAATAATCTTAGGGGAGACAACATGGCTTGAGCCAATGCCTCTACCATAAAATGACATTTCTCTAAATTTAACACAAATTAGTGTCAATACGATGCTTAAAAACTTGTGCAAAATGTTCTTTAAAATTGTCAAAATAATTACCATGAACAGTAAAGTCATCCATGAATACTTCAACAAAATTTTCAACGAATTCCAAGATCATGCTTACCATACACCTTCGAAAAGTGGCGGGGGCATTACATAGCCCAAAAGGCATAAGCTGGTAAGCAAACGTACCGAGAGGGCTTGTGAAGGTTGTTTTCTCTTGGTCTTACGGGGCAATGTCTACTTTAAAACAACTGGAGTATCCATCCAAGAAATAATAGAATGGATGAATTCCAAGCCTCTTGAGAATTTGATCAATGAATTGCAATGGAAAGTGATCCTTTTGGGTTTCCGTAATTAGCCTTCGGTTGTCAATGCAAATGCGCCACCCATTTTGGACACGAGTGGGCACCATTTCACCCTTGTCATTCTCGACTACTATTACCTCACTCTTCTTTGGCACCACTTGAGTTGAGCTCACCCATTTTCTATCTGAAATATGATAAATCATCTTTGCTTGGAGCAATTTAAGGATCCCCACCTCCACCACCTCCATCATAGGTAGATTTAAGCGACGTTAGGGTTATCGCACGGGTTTTGCATCATCTTCCAACAAGATTTGGTGCATGGAATTGGATTGAGTTATTCCCTTGATGTTGGTAATAGTCCACCCAATTGCTTCCTTATATTCACAAAACACAGACATTAGCCGCTTCTCTTGATTTTGGGTGAACTTATTTGAAATGATAAATAGTGGTGTCTCCCCTTCTCCAAGAAATGTAGAATTTAGGTCACATGGCAAAGGTTTAAGCTCAATCATCGGGGCTTTTACAAGTTATGGGAGGAATTTTGGTTTCATGGGCTCCTCTAGGGATAAAGGAGGAGGGTTCGATCTCATCTTTTGAAGCATATTGAAGTCCTCAAATATTTCCTTCAAGTTAGTGCTCATGGAATATACATGGTATGCATTATCACTATCACATTCCAAAGAAACTAACAAAGAATCCTCTCCATTTAATTCAAAAACATCTTGCACAACATCTTCAATAATATCTATAGCATAACAAGAATATTTTTCAATAGGATACTTCATAGAGTGATTTATGTTAAACTCTACTTTAGTTCCATCAAATTCCATGGTGAGGGTACCATTATGCACATCAATCATCGCCATTGATTTTTTCAAAAATGGCCTCCCAAAAAAATCAGGGTGACATGTTTGTTATGCTCCATATCAAGAACATAAAAATCTATGGGGAATATTAAGGAATCCACCTTAACCAATACATTCTTGACAATACCCTTAGGGTATGCACTAGAATGATCGGCCAATTGGATTACTACCCCTGTTTTTTGAAAAGAACCTAAATTGAGGCTTTCATACAAAGGGTAAAAAATCACATTTATTGATGCACCTAAATCAAGCATAAATTTTCCAAAACATGTGTTTCCTATCATGCAAGGGATTGTGAGAATGTTGGGGTCGCTAAACTTAGTGGTTAACCCCTTTTGACACAAAGCAGAAACATGCTCATTTTCCCATTGTTTAGCTTATTCTTTGCTGTTTGTTTTCTATTCACAACACACAATTCCCTAAGAAATTTAGCATAATTGTGATTTTTTTCAATATCCTTTTAAAGAGGGATATTTACCTCACATCTACGAAAGACTTCGTAGATGCCCTTCTTGTCCTCTTTCCTTCGCTTGTCTTTCAAAGCTTCCGAAAAATGATGGTTCTGACACATAGGATGGAATTCCCGCCAACTTTTCCTTCTTCTGAGGAGGATATGAAGGCTCGGGAGTGGAAGTTTTATTTTTTGAATGATGATCTCCTTCTCCATCTCCTCCCCCTTGCTCACTTTGTCAGTGGCCAATTTCTCGCTCTCTTCTTCCATTTCATTCTCAAACACCTCAACCCTTGTAGGCTCAATTTAACAACTTCACCATCCCGGGAAGTGCCAACCTCCTTACCACGCCTTTGAGTGATAGGACTTGCATTTTTTCAAGGATTAAGCTCTGGTCGAGAAGGAAGTTTTCCCAAATATCTGCCTCCACCCGATTCAAGATTTGAGCCATTTGACTCACTTGAGTCTCCAAGTTTTTGATACTTGACTCGGCCTTCTCTTGGAACTTTTTGACCTTTTCCTCACACAAACTTAACCTTCCAAGGGCTTGCATAACCGCATGCTTCAACATCCCTAAAATTTCATCTTGATAATGGGGTTTATCTGGAAGCCTTTGGAATTGTTGTTGAGGGGGCCGGTATAGTTATTGAGGAGGGCAATCAAGTTGAACATTTGGACCCCCTTGTGCATTTGTATATCAGAGATTTGGATGATCTCGATCACCTTCATTGTAAGGATGATTTTGGTAGCCTTAACCGTCTTAAAAACCTTGATTCCCTTGATACCCTTGATATTCTTGGTATCCCATGGCACTTACTTACTCAACATAATCATCTTACAAGAGAGGATATGTATCCATAGGATGCGTCAATGAACAAATTTCACATGATTTCACACCTTGACACATTTGCGGACTTAGTCATCAAAGACCACCATAGAAGTGGGGGCCAACATTAGATCCTCAAGCTTTCCGTTGTTAGAGAAAGCACTTCATTGTTGGGATTTTGTCTTCTCAAATCAGCCCTTGAATTAAAGGTCCTTGATTTCTCAACTAACTCCTCATAGAGTTCTATAGCCTCCCTTGAAGTCATCTTCCCAATCGAACCACCACAAGATCCCTTCAGTAGTCCGCGCTCTTCATCAAGAAGACCATTGTAAAAGCAGTAGACCAAATCGCCCTCCGAATAGCCATGGCATGGATAACTTGAGAGAAGCTTCTTGAACCTCTCCCAATATTCATAGAATGACTCTTCATGCCATTAAACGATGTTGCTAATATCCTTTTCAAGGTGGCCGATTTTGAGGCCCGAAAGTACTTGGCGAGGAACTTCCTCTTCAACTCAATCCATGAGGTGATGCTTCTAGATGGAAGGTAGTGGAGACAATCCCTTGTGGCATCTCTCAATTAAAATAGAAATACCTTCAATTTGTAGAGCTCTTCCTTCACCCCTTCATAAACCATCCCACAACAAACCATCTGAAAATCGGAGAGATGTTTGTTGGAGTCCTGCCTTGCGTACTAAAAAATGAAGGTAGCAAGTGTATCAATTCGAACTTTAGCTCAACATGCCCATTAGGATCAACTTCCAGATAGGTGATGCACATCGGTTGTTGCTCAAGATTGGGAGCCATAGTCTCCCTCAATGGAACTTGCCTCAACGGGATACCTCCTTCTTGAAGGTGAGGGTGTTGAGGTCCTCCTTCCATATTCTCATCATGATGCTCTATAGAAGTAGATGGTTCCGAAAAATGGTCACTAGGAAAGGTGTTATCCATACTTTCCAAAGAAAGCCTTCTAGCCCTTTTCAAGTTCAATTCTAACTCAAAGTCGTAGTGTAGGGGTTGTTGTGAAGAGTATCAGGTGTGAACCATACAACAAGAACTCGAACAATACATCTCCAATCCAACCAAAGATCAAATAAAAATCAAATAAAAACAATCCAACCAAAGATCAAATAAAAATCAAATAAAAACAAACTAACACAAATTCACACATAATTTTCCCAAACACTTAAAAATGAACGCCTCTTCCCCGGCAGTGGCACCAAAATTTGGGAGGTCATCACCTTACCTCCAAAGTTATAATTTTTAAACCCTAAATGCTTCCTAAATACAATTAAGGAGGATACTAGGAAATATATATATATAAGCAAGTAAGGGGGGTTGTTAGTTTTATTAAGTTATGAATTTAAAGACAAGACAACTAGGAAAGTAAAGTATACAACAAGCTACTAGAAAATAAGTAAAACAAAAATTACGAGACCTTAGGTGCAATTGATTTCCACTTCCGAGCCTCTTATCTATCTTTGAATCCACGACCTATTCACTACTTTAACTACTTGTTGTGAAGATAAATATTCTATCCTTTTTTTATAGTAGTTTACAAGAGAGTGAATTCGACATCTCTTGTAAAACTCACTAATGA
Source organism: Rubia tinctorum (assembly GCA_032355605.1). NCBI lineage: Eukaryota > Viridiplantae > Streptophyta > Magnoliopsida > Gentianales > Rubiaceae > Rubia > Rubia tinctorum. Next base: position 19,565 of record JAULKM010144925.1, on the reverse strand, counting down.
CCCCTTTAGTTTATAAACGGCTAAAGATATTCCATTAATGGCATTGAGTACGTAGAATCAACAAGCATGGTAACACTTATAAACATTAATCCAAACGTGTAAGCATTGAACCAATCTATCCATTTACTAAGATTAGTCAATAAAGTTCAACATTCAATTACAACTCCTATTTGCTACCTTACAACAAACAAGACAAAGAGTTCAACATCATCACATTCCTCTAGAAATTATCAAATCATAAACCCAATTAGAAGCTCTAACTCATGCTCTTGGATTCCAAATCAAAATAGGGGAAAATTAGCCACTCTTACCCAATCCTAACAAGTCATCATACAAGCATTCCATAATCTTAAACTTCCAACAACATTAATGACATCAGCAATGAATTTAAAAGTTTCATAAATACACAATAGCAAAAGTAATAAATAGGTAGAAATAATTCTCTAGAAATGGGCAAGGAATCCTCAATCAATTGCTCCCAAAACTCAGATTAGCTAGTAGAGTTCAAACTAAACATCAACAACAAACTAAAAAAATCTAAGATTAAACGTGGTAAAAACGAAGGGGAAAGCTAGGGTTTTTTTTTGCAAAAAGTCAGGAAGAAAGTATATGAAGGAGAGAGAGGATAAGATCCTATTTATAGTGCCAAAAAGTCAAAAAGTAAATCCGAACAGCTGGCTATCGCGACTAGCGACGGGTAGGGGTGGCTGCTTTACATTGCATTCTTCTTGTTGTCTAAATCGTCACCATTTCTTCTTCAAGTGTTCAATTCTTCAGTTCTTCAAAATTTATTCTTCATGGTCTTCAAATTTTCAATAGATTTCCTCGTCACTCAAAACACCCTAGAAAAGTAATAATAGCGCAAAAGTTGCTTTTAACTCTGCTAAGAGAATTTCAAGGCAAAATAGAAGATCTAGAGCACAAAAACATAAAAAAAGTCCAAAATATCCCAAAATAACCATATAAAATGGATACATCATAATCCAAAAATCCGAGGTAAAATGGGCAAAGTCATGGGTCATTTTTCTTGTAGTGGTTGTTGCAGAAGGTGAAGTGTACACATCTATACGATGCATCTGCACAAGCCGGTGGTGAAGAAAAACGTGGTGGTCGATGTCACAAAGGCACTTATAGATGGTATCATTTTTTCAATCCCAGAACTCATGGCAAGTACGGTGGAAAAGGCATTAGGAATATTTGTTGAATAGCCACTTCGTTTGCGCCGACTTTGTGTTGTAGGCAATGTGATATTGTATGGCCTTTGGAACACATGGTTGCTGTGATTTATCCTTTGTTTTGGGTCATTTTAAGGCCAATTTCACCTCCTATATAAAGAGCCATTAGTCTACTAGGGTTGAGAACCACCTTCACTATTGCAATTCTAAATTCCTAGATCTGACAGTAGGTAGAGAGAAAGAGACTGACTTGCTCCCTTCCGGGATTATCTAAATGAATTACGGGAGATCCACTCAATTAACCATAAAGGTAGGCATAAAAAATAGAGATTTATATTTTGGCTCCCATTCCTACTACTCTACTACCAAAAAGGGTAGATAGTGGCAAGATTGGTGCCGTTCGCAAAGATGTTAGGAATCTAAGAGTCAATTAAACACAGCCGCAATTGGGTTGTCAATCTAATTGCGTGTTAGGAATAATCAGTGTCCGTAAAACAGGCTTTGGGGGTGGGAGTTTACTTACAGTTTCTAGCATGCAAGTCAACAGAGAATAAACTATATAAACTAACACTTGGAGAGTATTTATGTAACATGATTAATGTTGTTTCGATCCTCGATTCCATTAAATACAAAAACTGTAAACCTATTCTAGTGTTTGTAACACATGGTGTTGTTGATGATCAACACTTCCTCATGCCTTTCACATAGGGTGCGCATGTAATTATTCATCGGCATCGCCTCCATCATTAGGGGAGTGAAACAACGGCCTTTTCTACTGTGTAGATCTGAATCTCTCCTGTCCCGGGCACTACACCATGAATACTTCTCTCTAGGCCTAGAAAGTAAAAGGTTGAAGTACATTATCGATGGCTCTAAGGTTGAAAATCTAACCCTAGTTCGTTACTCTAGTTATATCTACACGTAACCCTTCAAACCAGCTCGCCCACTTACTATTGTATGGTTTATCACAACGTTGACTAGAAAACCCATGTACATACACCCACACGGTTCCATACTATTTTTACCCAAAGCAAATCTAGGTTTCCTTTCTCGGGATCTATAAATAATTGTGGCCAGTGGAAAACGATGCAGGGCGTGTAGGGCCATGGCAGCGCTAGGTGCGCGGAACAACACGACCCATCAAACTTCATGCTGGCACGAACCACATGAACTGAAATGGGTCACGTGGACCGACACAGGGTGTCGCATTTTGAACTTTTGATTTGCACGCCACATGTCGTTTGGCATGGCCCGTCGGCTAGAAGGACTTTTTGCTCAGTTGAATAGCACATGCCATCACATTTTTCACACATCGTAGGCTGGTACTCACTTTTGGAAATTGAAACGGTATGGACCGTGTGAAACTAAATGGTCCATGCCCAAACTTAGCCATTTGGAGCAAATTTTGGACACGGGGGGCACGGCCAGCACGGAACTACACGGTCCATATTGAGGGGTCGTTGCATAGGCAATGTTGGATGGCACACGATATGCTAACGACCCTTGTTATGGGCCTTGCTAGATTCAGTTAGCTCATGGCAAAGACTCGTGTCGGCAGGTCGACAGGTCTACTGATTAGGCGGTTGGCAATATTTTTCGTTCTTGACCTTCTTGAACTTCAATTCTGCCTTTAGTGGCTAAATTCCATCTACTACCATGTTTCAAAGTCTGTGGCCTTCAATTTCCTACCATCCTTGCGAATGGCCTTCAATATATTCTTGCGAATGACCTTCAAATATGTTCTAGCACCCTCACATATGACCTTCTACAAAATGATGTAAAAATACTCACGAGCAACCTACTTTTAAACTCACAAATGAAATATAGGTGCTCATGAATTCAAAGTTTCCATTAGGTTCAATTAAGTCTACAAAACTTGGAATTTATACAAGAAAACCAATAATGGTTATCTAAACCCTTTGTCTTGTAAACCTAACTAAAAATATCAATCAAACAAACAAAATATGATAATAACTGTGTCGAATGAAATGGTTAACGAATGCATAAAGGTGCACATTAATCCCCCATCCTTGAACTTTTACTCGTCCTCGAGTAAACAAAAATGAGTAAAGATCCAATAGGAATGTAGCATGCTGAGATAAGTTAACCAATACATTTAACTTATTCTTAAACTACTCCAGTTCCCCAAATATTGTAAGAATCTCACAACTTTCACTCTCCTCAAAGATGATAAAGTAACCTATCCACCAAAACTACATAAAATGAAAAGGGAAAAAGGCAAAGTAAAATAATAAGTGCTATATTAGCTCACTACGTCGAAGAAGCCACCGAGGGCAATCCAAGATATGTTGAAAAAGAAACTGCCAAAGATGGCCAAAAGATGTTCAAAATTTTAGTTTCCAATTTCTCTTCATTTATCTCATTTTTCCTAGAAACCCTTTTGGGTTTTCGTCCTACCATTCACACATGTTGAACTCACTTCTAACCTTTTTCCACACGGCCTCTCATTTTTACCTAGGTATTTCCACCTATATGGGCTTTCTTCCCATTTTTGCCTAAGTTGTTCTTTCAGATTTCTAACTTAGCCGGGTATATATATATTTAAAATTTTTAAAATTTTAAAATTTTTGTGTACACAGAATGCCCCAAAGGTGGCCTTCATACTACATAAAGATCACGAAAAAAATAATTATACCACCAAAATTTCTTCCCAAAACATCTCTAAAAACTACAAAAAGGTAGCACTCTAAAGATTACACCACCAAAAACTCAACCAACTTCCCAAAACCAATGATAATACCAAAACAAACCCAAAACAAAGCAACACCAAAAACACAAAGGAATCCCGATATGAAAAACTCCTAAGTGTTTCACTACTTCCTCCCCACACTTGAACTTTGCATTTTCCACTATGCAATGAAAAGATGAAAGTCGTAACTGAGGAATAGAAAAGTAGTAGAACCTACTTATTTGACCCCGAAGGGTCCTCCCCCAAATGCCTTGTCTCATGCCTCCTCCATCTCTCTTCATGTCTCATTTCCTGCCTCTCGTTGGGAATAACATCCTGAAAAACATTAAGCCTTGAGATATGAAATCTCTCAATAGCAAACTCCTCCTCACTTACCACTCGATGGAGTCCAACCTAGACCGCCCAAACTTGCATGGTGCCCTCCATAGAGTGTATCTAAGTACTGAATTCCTCAAATTGTAAACTCATCCGGCCTTTTGCGTGACCAATCTTCTATACAAGTTTGGTAGAACTCACAAGTTCTTCCCCAAAAATGTAGTATTGGTCAAGGAAGTCTCCGAGTAGGTGAGTACGATTAGGTGATGCCGTAATTGGAGTCTCAACATCCTCCCCCTCAATTTCTATGTACGGGCTTGATAATACTTTGTAGGAGTCCTTCTCAAACCGTGGATCTGGTTCTAGGAACAAATTCTTTAATACAATGTCTTGGTTAATAGCAGTGCGCTCCGGCTATGGAAAGATCATGAAATTGGAGATTGTGGAGCCACCGTAAAACCATGAAAATCGATCCTCTGATATTGTGGTAGCTAGCATAGAAGCCCTCGCCAACTTATCTATAGTGTACCTTGTCCCCGAACCACCTAAGTTAGCCAAAGAAAATGGAGAAGGAACTGGATAACCCAAATGCTGGGCTAAAAGTCTAACCATATCACCCATCGATATTTTACCACCTTTCCTGTTTCCTATAGCCATGCATTCCTCCACAAGGGCCACCACCATATTGGGATAGAAATTCCCCTCAAGAATCATTGCCCAAAGGACTTGGACGTCCAAATCGGGACACTGTGAGATCTCTACGTGAAAAAATACCCCTATGCACAATAATAGTTGGACATATCGTCACAACGGATGGAAAATCGTTGTGCTCTTAGAAATATGATTCCTCTATTTTCCCAAATATAATTCACCAAAAGTTGTTCAATGAAAATGGAAGGCCTTGTCAGGTGTGTTCTTGGAATCTGCTTCCCGTACTTCCATCCAAATGCTTGGGCAATGTCCCAATGCGACAATAAGAAAATTTTGGTAATGCAACAATATAAAAAGGCATGCATCAAGTATCATCCAAGAAGACCACTTCTTCCTATCTATAACATTCCAAATCATGCTATCTAAACATAAAGGCTATTAAATTAAGAATCATTCTCCCTAAACAACAAAATCATGGAAAATCATAGCATCCCATCAAAAAGGTCATGCAATAAAGAATCATTCCTCCTAAATAACCATAATCAATGAATATCATATCATCAAAGGAAAAGAACATGTAATTCCCTACACTTAATTCAACACACGATCATTCACATAACCCAAAAAATATTCTTAAAAAAACACTTCAAGATTTTCTAGATTCAAGCTCCTTATCACGTCTATATCATGCTAAATAAAGAAAGTAACCATAAAGCTCAAAGGATTACCCAATATTTGAAGCCAAGATATAAAAAATCCACACTATAAGGGGAAATGCTAATTTTTTAGAGAAAAGACTCCAACTTTTTAGTTTCACCAAGATGAAGTGAGAGTTAGTGTTTTTGAGGGATTTCAATTAGCTAAATGATTCATATGGGTAAAGAAATGTACTATGAATTTTTATTTTCAGCAAAAGAGGTGATTTAGAAGGGGGGTACAAATGAGATGAGGATTGTACTTTTGAAATTAGAAAATGTGGGGGACAAAAGTACCATTTAATAAAAGCATAAGAGATGTGTTGATGTTTAGTATAGTACTATTTACCTCAACAATCTTAGGGATTAAAAGATTTTCCCAATGAATGGGACAAATATCATATTTTGGCTGGAAATTCAAAATTTTGAAAATCTGCATTTTTGACCCAAATAGTGCAGCCACGCGAGGCATGACACATGGAAAGCCTTGTGTTGAGGGTACCTGGGAGGTCGTCGTCGTACCTATGAAAGATACAATTTATAATCCCTAATTGCTTACTAAATACAATTAAGTAGATAGTGGCAAATTGGGGTCGTCAATGAAAAAGAGGGATTTTCCTAAGGGTTCATGAATATAAGGGTGGATATAACCCTAGATACAGATATATATATATATATATATATATAAAACAAGTATAAGGGTGGATATAACCCTAGATACATATATGTATTTAAATTGCTAGTTTTCCTAAGGGTTTATGCATATAAGGGATTTGCTAGTGGTTTTTACTAAATTATGAATTTAAATACAAGACAACTAGCAAAGTCAAGTAACTATGCTAATTATGCAACAAACTAAGAAAACGGTGTAAAAATAAAATAACAAAGCCTTGGGGGCAATTGATTCCCACTTCCAAACCTCTTATAGATCATAGAACCATTCACTCATCGTATCACATTCATTACCTATGGGGAATACTATCACTTTCATTTTGAAGATCAACATTCATTTCTTCTTAATAGTAATTCACAAAGACGGTCAATGACCATTTGCAAATCTCATTGATAAGCACTTTAGTCAAACAACGCCTAAAGGTATTTTATCAATGGCATTATACATGAAAACCATAGATTTGATAACAACTACAAGCATTCAACCAAATGCTAGCCATTTAACCAAACAAAGCATTCATTTAGACTAAACCTAGAACAATCAAAATTAAAGGTTCATCTTTTCATTGCTACCTTAGGAAAAATATGATAAAAAATCACATTAACATACTCATCTAGCAAGATTAACATCATATACCCAACAAGAAGTTCTAATTTCATGTTCTTCGATTTTCATGTCAAAGACTAAGAAATTGTGCACATCTCTAACCTCTTAAAACTCAATCATACAAACATTTCATATTCTCAAAAATTCACAAATGTTTGTATGATTGAGTTTTAAGAGGTTAGAGATGTGCACAATTTCTTAGTCCTTAAAAAAATAAATGCTAATTAACAAATGTTTCAAGGAAGAGTGAAATAGAGCTTCTTATTACATTGGTTTAGAAGCTTCAATCAATTACTCCCAAGTATAAAACTAGCCAAAATAATGAAAACCCATAAAAAATCAACAAGAATTCATGGAAGAAATGAAAAAACTAAGAAAGGATGATGAAAAATTAGGGTTTTGAGGCCCAAAGTAGGGCTTCAACAATTGGGGAAGAAGGGGGCTATTTATAGGAAAATTTGGTCAAAAGTCAAAAAGTGTAGCAGAGGTGTACAGGGTTCTCACCGGCCACGTGGGATTCGCGCACAGGTTGAAGCACCTTGTTGGGCGCGCACGGGCTGAAGCACCCCGTCAGGCGGGGATAAGACCCCCCCCCCCCAACGAGCGACGCGTGCATGAAGGTGCTGGCTGCACATTATGGTTCTAAGGAGTGTTTCCCCTTGGGTTTCGAATGCACGGGCGCGCGCCGAAGTAAGCGGGCCGCGAACCCGTCCGTCCCTCTTTTCTTCAACTTCTTTGCGTTGCTATGGGTGAACCAATGATCTGATTTGAGAGTTCTTGAACTCGATTTTTATGTGCTCGAGAAGAGTAATCCAATGGTATAACCCTTGGAGGCTAATTCATCTCGGATCATTCTAAGAACTTGGTCCAAATTTCTAGGTCACAATTTATCCACTTCTTTATTTTCCTTCTTCGACCCTTATATCTTCTACCACATTTTAACTCGTAGCCTTCAATCTTCTACAATTCTTGTGCATGACCTTCACTAAAATACTCCAAAGTACTTACAAGCAATCAACAAATTAATCTTACAAAAAGGAATCTAGATGCTCATGAGGACCAAAAATCCATTAGACTAAAAATATGATACAAAATGAAGGATTTAGATATGAAAATGGAAAACAGTGATCTAAACCTCTTATTATGTGAACCTACATAAATCTAGCAATCTTCCAACAAAATTTAATAAAAGAGATATTAACTACTTCGGAAAATACATGCATTTGACGTTTCATCAGCGCCTGATATGAGGCTACCCTCGTGTTAAGGATACCTAACACGAGGCATGCCTCGTGCTGAAAGAGTCTAACATGAGGCTTCCTCTGAACGGGACCCCTTTTTCCCTAGTTCCTTCTCTTTTTCTAAAATCTTTGTCACGCAAAAACTCCTATTTATTTATACCCAAAAAAAGCACGAGATTTAACTCAAAATTTTCCAATCAATAAGTTTCATCCAAAGTTCCTTTGTCACGCACAAAAGCATGCAAAATCTGTCTATAAAAAATATCAAAAACAAATCAATAAATAGAAAGTATTTTTATTTTCTCCCTCACGACTTATTTATTTTTCATGCATTTCAATGAAAAGAACCGACCGGTGGGTCTCCAGAGTCTCCATTGGCAACTCCACCCCGGATGACATCATTATGGAGAGGTATCCACAAAGTGCCATCATTACCTTTAACCTTTTTGTTCTCCATGAGAGTGAATATCCATACGTAGCCAATGTTGAGTCCTCTGCTATTTCCTCAGGTTTAGGAGGTGGTCGAGGATACTTTACGTCCCTGCTATTCTCCACTACCTGCTGCAATGTTAGTGAGCATAGAAAAGCAATCCAAGATAGATAAGTCATCACTAACATCATGCAAAGCCTAAGTCTCATCGACATGATCATCATAATTGAAGTGCAGGGTAGGATTTCTTTCATCGCTCACATACTCAACTCTCATCATCTAGGCTATATTCTTCACTATTATCAAGAGATTTATCAAGGAAATCATCATTATCCATCATGCAAAAAATTTATGTTGAGCAAGTTCTTCACCAAAGGTTATGTCTTTACACACAAGAGGGGGATTAGGTGAATTATGCTTAAATTTATATATGTCAAATCCCACCTTATCAATCTCATCATCCAGGGTTAGTGTTACCAAATGAACGCCTACCTTAGTCCTTGACGTTTTAGAAAAATATTTCCCCAATAAAATTGAGGGTGCACCACCATTGTGTGCTACATCAAGAAAATAGAAATCGGCCAAAAACACTAAGCTTCCTGCCCTAACCATTACGTCCTTAACTAAACCTCGAGGCTAGTTGGTTTGTGATTATCTAATTTGAAAATTACCCTAGTTTCCTTAAGTTCACCTACATCTAGATTCTCATAAAGGAAAAAAGGGTTAACATTCATAGATGCTCCTAAATCAATCAAAGCCTTTTCATCAATTAACCACCTCAGGGGATAGGAATCGAAAACATGCCAAGGTCATCATATTTCTTTAGAAAATTCCAATGATTAAGAGTATCCACTCTTCCTATTTTCAATTTCCCTAACTTCCTAAGTGGTTTGTTCCTTGTTTTAGTGCATGCAACTTTCAAGAATTTAGCACAAGAAGGCACATGCTCAAAAAAGTCAAAAGGGGGAACGCTAACCTCAACCTTCTCGAAGATCTTTCGAATGTGCTCATTGATGGTTTTCACCTTTGGCCTTATGAACATTATGTTGACTTGTTCTTAACAATCTTATTGATTACATGAGTGTTACATTGTGTTGATGTAAACCTTATGCTACTTTCATGTTGTCACATTTATTGATATCCCCGAGGAGTGAAACCTAGATGTAATACGGGTGGCAATAGTCTGGGACCTTATGGGTGTATGCATGTGGATCACTGAGTCAATGTTACGATGATTGTAAACTAGTCTTAGCTAGACTTTGAGCCTCAAGAGTCAACGATATGTTTCATATCCCATTAGATTTGTATGCCCACGGAGAAGCATTTGTAGTGGAGTGCTCGGGACATAATCGCACGGAGGAAAATAAAATATACACAGTAGGCAGGGCCATTGTTGCACTTCCCTAATTACGGAGGCGGTACCGATGAAAGATTACAATAGCACCCTTATGTGACAGATAGGGGGAATTATTGATCATCGACCACAATACGTGGCATAGCATTAGGATAGATTTGTATGTCTTGAATTTGATTGAATCTAAGATCGAAATACATTACCTGTCATGTTACGCAAATTTTCCCCATATTCTAGCAATATATACTTTTATTATCTTGAGTTCTTGCGTACATGTAGTTGTTAGATACAAACCCCCAAAAACCTATTTTGCAACATTAGATATTCTTGACATGTGATTGGATTTACTTCCCTATTATGGCTTTGTATAGTTAACCATTAAATTCCTAGAAACTTTGTTCATGAACTCGGTCTTGCCACTATCTACCCTATAGGTAGTTTAGTTGTAGAGACAGGAGAAACATTATAAATTACATGTTTGATCTTTCAAGACCTCTCCTTGGGTTACTTAAACTAACGACCCCGTGAGAAGGCAGATCAAATTTGGGAGTCTAAAGAATAAAATGTTAACTTGCATAGGTTTTTAGTTGAGTAGTTAGTGCTTTGTTTTGCTTTTGTTTGTTTTCTTTGGTTGCTTTTTGGTGTTGAGCTTTTGTGATAGCTAGTCTATTTACTTCAAATTCTTTTGCGAGTGTTTCTCTTAGTTGGGTATTATCTAGTTTCTAGTTAATGGTACCTACCCATACCTTGAATCAAGGAACTCTACACTATCTAACAGAAAACGTAGGTGGTCGGAGAAGAAGGAAGAGGAGAGCTCGAGTATGGGTTCCACAAGAGCCAACCGTTGTAGTTGAGGAGATTTTAGTTATGGTGGGGACTAGGGATTTGATGGCTCCGAATATAGAGAATTAACTCCTATGCACTGTCTTCCTACCATTGCAACTAAATGTGACTTGTGAGCTGAAGAGCGGCATGATCCAATGCCTGCCTACATTCTATGAGAAGATCGGTGAAGATCTAAACAAGCACTTGTCGAAATTTTACCTTTTATGCCAATATGAAGCCAACTGGAGTTTCGAAAGAAGACTACAAATTGAGATCCTTTCCTTTCTCAGTGCTCGTACGCAACCAAGGATTAGTTATATTATCTTCTTCCCGGGTGCATAACTTCTTGGATGGATATGAAACGGAGGTTCCTTGAAAATTACTTTTCATCTTCCAAGTCTGGAGGTATAAAGAAGCATCTTTCAAACATTTTGAAAATGGTGAATGAGTCCCCTTATGATTATTCAGAAAGGTTCTAGAGATTGTTGGAAAGTTTCCCCTACCATCCATTCAAAGAAGGTGTCTGGTGCACTACTTCTTCTAAAGCCTTTGTGACGAGGATATGGGTTAATGCGGAGTGCAATGGATCCATAGCCAACAAGAGTCCAAAGGATGCAATGGACTTGTTTGAGGAAATAGCCAACGAGACAAGGCAATTAGGTACCCAATCCCATGTAGAGACTTTAGATAAGCCGGCTCACTATCCTAAGTTAGAAGAGCGAGTTCAAGCACTTTCCTTGATGATGAAAAAATTTACGAAGGGGAGAGCTCAAGTTGAGGTGTTTGGCATATGTAGTCTTGATCATCCTATAGACACATTTCCGCTAGTGTCGAAGATTTTGAAGTGGTAAAAACGTTGGACCTTAATGGTGGAAATAGGCAACATTTTTCTAGGGGGCAACAATAAGGGTTCTAGGGGAACCAGGGCAGAGATAAAACAAGACCCAATGAAAATACCTTCAATCCTTGATACCGCAATCACTCCAACTTTTGTTAGCGCAAGAAGGCTCAAGGATACAATCGAGGTGGACAACCTCAACCTGAATCCTACCAGGGGGAGAAGGGCCTTCTAACAACAATGCCACTTTGTACAAGTTGGACCGGGAGGAGATCTTGGATGTTATAGCTCAATTGGAAAAGAAGAGCAATGTGTTCGTGGAGCAAACAAGGAGAAAAATTGAGGTTCTTGGCACTAGAGCCTTTTCAAGCATCAAGAATCTCGAAGTCTAAGTCTTCCAACTCCCTACTTCCTTGAGCTAACTTGAGGATAGAGAATCCGGAAAGTTCCTTTCCCAACCCGAGGTAAACCCAAGGAATGTTAGTGCATTAAAGTTAAGGGGCACGAAGGAAGTGCACGAGCCCGAAAAGGAAATCTTGCAAGAAGATGATTTGATTGTGGAAGGCGACAAGACTAATTTTGAAGAGTGTGAGATTATTGTAGAAGAGGAGCCCCCAAAGGGCTCCCCACCACCAAGGTGAGGGTGATCCCTCAAACACCTTTTCCTAGTACATGTAGGGGAAAACTGAATGTGGCAACCAATGAGGCACATATTCGCAAAGTTTTTGAGAAGTTTAAGGTTAGCATTCCTGTCTTTGATGTGATTAAGCATGTTCCCACTTATGCTAAGTTTTTTAAAAATGCTTGCACTTGAATATGAATAAACTAACTAAGAAAGTAGGTCAATTGAATTAAGGGAAGTAGCTACTTTAGCTGATAGGAACTTTCCTAAGAAATGCGATGACTCCAGAATATTTTCAACCCCTATTTCCTTAGGTGGTAAGCTAGTGAGAAACGCCATGGTTCATTTGGGTACATCTATTAATGTGATTCATTTTAGCCTTTATGTGAAACTAGACATAGGTGAACTTAAGGAAACTAGGGTAATTGTCCAACTAGCCGATCATTAGCAAGCTATTCCTAGGGTATAGTTAAGGATGTTATGGTTAGGGTAAGCAATTTAGTGTTTCCGGCGGACTTCTATGTCCTTCATGTAGGGCACGATAGAGGTGCACCCCTAATCTTATTGAGGAGACCTTTTCTAAAAATATCAAGGACCAAGATAAATGTTCATTTGGGGACACTAACCATAGATGATGACATTGATAAGGTGGGATTTGAGATTTATAAGTCTAGCCATAATTCACTGATTTCCTCTCTTATTTACAAGGGCATATCTTTGTGTGATGAGCTTGTTCAATTTGTTGACCCTTGCATGATTAATTAGAATAAATGCCTAGATGGGTTCCTTGATGATGATGATGAGAGTGATGAGCGAAACCATAACTTGATCTTTAATTATGATAACCATGTTGATAATACTTATGATATGCATGATCTTAGTGATAGGATTTATATTGTGGGTTTTTTTTTGTATGGTCACTAATATGCCGTAGGTGATGGAAAGTGGTGAGGATTTAAAACCCCCTCGACCACCTCCTAAACCCAAAGATTTAGCTTATAAATTGACATTGGCTAAGGAAGATTACTTCAATGGTGATGAGGTTTTGCCCGATATACAGACCATACATATTCTATCTTGTTTGAAAGAAACTTGTGATGATGTAATAGTTGATGAGTACCTTTATTCTATTGTGATTAAAGATGCTTTGCTTCAAGTTTCTAACACTAACGTTTAGTAGAGAAAGAAGCAGGTCAAGGAATTAAAACCTTAAAAAATGTGTCAACTATAGGGAAATATGGATGTGTTTGGTGCGTATCCAAGGTAAAGGTTAAACCTAAGATAATGTGGAGACGTGGTTAAAGGTGGGGTAAAGGATGGTGATTCCGGTGACCCATCAACCAGTTTTTGTCAATTTCCCAAATTGCATGAGATAGTAGGTTTTTGATAATTTTTTTGATTATTTGATTTGTGTTTGATTTGTTGTGGAATTTTTAGGGATTATTAGTCATTAAATTTTATCTGGAATAGTGCTACTCTTGGTTTTTGTGTAATTGGGTGCAGGGATTTTTGAGGAAAAGTTGGAAGGAACAAGGATTAGCACTAACCGTGAAAGCCTCATGCCAAAGCATGCCAGCATGGCTGGTGACAGAGCAAACCAGCACGGCCCGTTCCATGGCATGGTGTCACGAGTCATTCAACCCTAGCACGAGGCATTCAAGATGGTACTAGGCATTCAAGTTGGCATGGGTCGTGCCGATGAAAATCGACCGTGCTGCTCAAGGCCACCAATCAATATGCCCTAACCCCCTATAAATGCCCGGTGCCTACCCCATCGTATTCATTCTTCTTCTACCAAAAACAAGAAAACCCAACTTCTCTTCTTCTCCATTAGATTTTCCCCATATCTCTCTCTATTCTTGTCTGAATTGCCTTAAAATTTCCAAAAAAATCTTTGTTTTTCCAATACCGAAAAGCCCATTGATTATTGTGCCAAAAAATATCAAGATTTATCCCATATTTGTAAAACATCAGTTCTGCCTTCATTCGCGTTTTCTCCCAAAAACTTGAATATTGATATGTTTTGGGTGTGAAGAACTGCTGGAATCTAGCCTAGGAGGAGTCCCACATACTCCACAAGCACAAATACATGAGAATTAAGCTCCGATCCTCAAAACATCCACGGACGACACAATTTTTGAATTTGAGGATGTTTTGAGTTTTTGGGATTTTTTTGGTATTTGCGTGAAATTTTTGAAAAAGGGGGGCCTTAGTTTTGATTATATATTCTGGAGGGGATTTTGAGTTTGGGGTAGTTAGTAAGGATTTTTGGATTATTATTTTTGTTGGTGGTGTTTATACACTATCTATCATGCCACGTAGATAGAGAGGTGAACCGAGTGTGCCCTTTATGGGTTTAGCCACACTTTCTCTAGAGCAGCAGGAGCGATGGCACCATCTTGTGGGATGACACATCCTTGAGACCAAGTTTACATACAAGAAAACTTTAAAGGAACTCAATATCTACAAACTAGTTTGAGTGCACCAGGGGAGGATAGGGCTCAAGGATTTTACAAAGAAAGCGGCCCTCACTTATACCGGATACACTTAGAGTTCCTGGCGATTCTCAGGCCTGGGGTGAACAGATTTGGGAGGAAGTACATGAGGTTCCATCTGGAGGACGTAGATAGGTCTACGACGCACAAGGAGGTTGCTACATGCTTCGGGTGGAAACATTACACCAAGGTGAAGGGACATGCCCATGATGTTACAGGTTTTCATGTTCATATGTTCTAGCCCTCCCATCACCCAAAGGCCATAGATGAAGGTGAGCAAGAATAGTGACATAGTGTATTTGACACTCAGATATGTGGCGAGGCATTTAAATGCAGTGGTGATGTTCAACGGAGAGGCCACCATTATTACTGATCAGGATCCTATGGTCTATTTGTGCTGGGTGAGCTTGCCCCGGTATTGAGGAGAACTTTGTAAACTAGGGCTATCATCTTTCCAGGGGCAGTGGTGGATGAGAGTAATTGGAGGTATTATATAGCTCCTAGTTGTTTACTTTCACCTACTAGTCAGCGATGATACGCGGGAGAACCGAAACTCCCCATATACCCTCACTTATGCGGCCTTGGCAGAGGCAAAGATGATATGCCTACATGCTTGGTTGACTTACTTGTGCAATAAAGTCATCAACTTCATGAGACTTCCCCAGTCTGGTAAGACCAAGCTGGCCATGACCTTTAGGATGATGGATATTCACGTACATCCTTATCAAGATGCACAAGTAG
Source organism: Rubia tinctorum (assembly GCA_032355605.1). NCBI lineage: Eukaryota > Viridiplantae > Streptophyta > Magnoliopsida > Gentianales > Rubiaceae > Rubia > Rubia tinctorum. The sequence continues at coordinate 4,194 of JAULKM010144925.1, read as the reverse complement.
TACTGGGAGGCCCCCGAGATGAGCAGGATTATGAGAAGGGAGATGAGGACTACCAGGTTCAAATGAATGAGGATCAAATTGCCGCACAGCCAGCATAGCCACCTCACATTGACCAGAAGCAGTTCCAGCCACCATCTTAGTTTGTGCCACCAGTAGCTAAACCTTAGTTCTTGCCACCGCCAATGTTTGTCCCTCCGGTTGAGTATTAATATGTGTCACCACCGCCTTATCAGGGGCCAATTAATATTCACGAGGAAGCCTACCAGTCCACCGGTAACAATTCACACAGGCGTAGCTTCTCTCCGATGATGATTATTTTACAAAGTCTAGCAGTCATGCCAACACCTATTATTCCCCAGCCACACCGGCATAGCATCTCCATCCCATCCCGTAGAAAATCATTCAAGGTTTTTTGGGTTCCCATTTAGCATCATTTTATGATATGTGGTACATGTCATCTAAACATGAGCTAGAGTGGATGCAGACTTGGGGAGATTCTATTTTTGAGATACGACAAAATGTCACTCAGCTCGGTGCTCTGTTGGACTACCACCATGTGGAGACAGTCTACAGGTTTGACCGGGTGAATGATCCGCTTTATTATTTGAGGATGAACATAGGCTTGCTGCACCATAACATGTGGGAGATCACGGACAGGTTCAGGACAACAAGCATTGGAGAAGGGCACCATCAGTAGGATCCGCAACGGTATGGGTGTGGAGCCAGTCGTTGCGGACGACTTTGAGGACTCTTTGGTGTTTCCAACTATTATTTTTCACCTTGGTCACATGCATTGACAATGCATGAACTAAGTGTGGGGGACGGGTTGGAACACCTCTATGGTGGCATTCCTACTTCTTTGTTTTTGCTTTGTTGATTTGAGTTAATTTTCTTTTTTGGTGTTTTGATGAGAACTATCTTGCCTTTTTCTTGTTTTTCCCTCACTTTGTGTTTTTTAAAACGTTGTCTGTTTGTTTGTTTTTGGTGTGAGGGCACTGTTTCTAATTTCTTTGGGAATGTTTTGGATACACTTTGGTGGAGTTATTTTTTGTTTTGATCATATTTATGTAGTATGAAGCCCACCTTTGGGCCATTTTATGCTACACAAAAAATGAAAATTTTGAAATAAAATGAAAAAAGATATACACGGTTAAGTCGAAAACCTGAAAAGGCGACTCAGGAAAAAATTGGAAAGCCCCTAATGGGAAAGCCCACCTTAAGTGTATGCGCGTGGGTTGCCGAGTCAATGTTACGATGAACGTACACTAGTCTTAGCTAGACTTTGAGCCCGAAGGGTTGCAGATAGAAATAGCATATGAGGGACAAGTATTCGTAGTGGAGTGCCCTAGACGTAATCGCACGAGGGAGAATCAGATCGGCACAATAGGCAGAGCCATTGTTGCACTCCCCTAATTACGGAGGTGATGCCGATGGAAGACTACAATAGTACCCTTATGTGACAGATAGGGGGAAAAGTTGACCACCAACCACACTATGTGGCATAATCATTAGGAAATGTTTGTATGCCTTGAATGTTATTGAATCTATGATGATACACTACCAGTAATGTTATGCAAATATTTCCCAAGTGCTCGCAATATATAGTTTTATTATCTTGTGTTCTTGCATGCCTGTAGTTGGTAGGTAAAAGCCCTCCTAAACCTGTTTTTCAACATTAGTTATTCCTGACACGTGATCATAATGACGACCTGATAGCGGCTTTATATAGTTAACCGTTAAATTTCTAGTCTCTCTGTGGATGACCCTGGTCTTGACACTATCTAACCCATAGGTAATTTAGAAGTAGGAACGGGAGCAAAATTATAAATTCTATTTTTGATCTTTCAAGATCTCTCCATGGGTTACTTAAACTCGTGACCCCGTTGGGAGGCGAATCATCAATATTCTTATTGTGTTTGGCCTCAATCTATCAAGACTAACCGTTTTAATAGGTTCGTCCACGTACAATTGATTTCCAAAATAAAAGGGTGGATAGATATTTTATACCCAAGAAAGATCCAATATGAACATGTTGCGATGGAAGAGCGTTGAGCCTACTTGACCTCCCGGTTAATGCTAAAGAACAATTTGATATATATTGCAACTTATTATGAGGGGTGAGTCAACTCTACTCACTCCTCTAAAATTCTTTTGATTTGATTAAAGATTATGAGATTATAAGGATTTATCTTGAACATTTTTTCAAGCAAACATTCGATGGTGGTCTTCATCGTTCTTCCTTCAAATACGATGTTCTAGTTCGATCCATTATTTCAAACATCCCTGGCAAAAGTTACGTTCGCAATCTCAAAGGTGATGACGGCTCCGCTCATTAGCAATCACAAAGGTTTTCAATGGAAATCCTTAAAGGTTATTATTTAATTAAAAATGTAGTTTGAAATTTCAAGATCATGCTAGTGCAAACAACATGAAACTCGGGAATATACTTGTTCGATCCACCCTTGCCAAACCGTGAAAGCTCGACAACAAAGGAAATAAGCCATATTTCAACTTGAAATCCTGGCCATTTTCAACCGACAACTTTAAGCACAGGTATTGAAGTTCACTGAGGAGAACTTTCAGATGAGAATTATATTCCTATATGTTGATGTCAAAATGACGCTACGACATAAGCTAATTCTTGAGATGCAACTTGCACACTTGAGATTAATTTATTCACACCGCAACCAACGACGATTACCCTTGAGTAAAGGTGAGGGAATCAACAACTAGCAGCATGGTTGCAGGTTTCACATGGAGCATAAAATGCTCTTAAGCTATTGATGTTAAAGTGATCAAACCTCCTGATCTACTACGGCATCTAGCTGATCGGATGATAGAACAGACGGTTGGTGGGAATTGTTGTAATAGTGTATTTCAGTCAATGTGCATTTTCCATATACAGTTGGAGGATTAATTACGGAAATAATTAATTCAGTTAGTTTGAGTGATCGGAATGTTTAGGTGGAAACCGCTCACGATCCGCTAGCATCAGTTATATTGGGCTTGCAACTTATTATGACTGAACATATAGGGTCAAACACAAGGCATGAAATTGGATAAAGAAAAAACTATCAAAAAAACTCCCTCGGTCTCTCTAACATCTCTTTCTTCCTGCTCCTAAACTAAAACCCTAGCAGGGGGGCCGCCGCCACCAATCCACCACTTCCGGCGGCCCCCCACCACATCCCCACCCTCCCCAACATCCCTACTTCCCATTCCAAACTCTCGAACCAGTTTTTTCACAGATCCGTTCGCGCGGTAGTTCAAGTCCAGCCTGGTCGGCGGTAGCTCCAGATCGGCGGTCGGCGGTAGTCCACGTCCAGTCGGTGGTCGGTGCTTGTGGTCGTAATCCGATCCAGCCATGGTTCGTTGCTCGCGGCCGTTCCTCGAGGTCGTTCAGGCTTGGTTCGGTCAAGGCAGGTTCGTTGCTCGCAGTCGTTGCTTGCGGTCGCACATGCATGGTTCGGGTGGGCTGAGTCCGGTTGTGATCGGCGGACAGAGCCAATGGTGTTCTCGAGGGCTGAAACCGGTCGGCTTTTGGAGAATCCAGGCAAGGTTTGCTGAAACTCGGTCGAACTCGGATCGGGTGAACTCGGCTCGGGTGAACTAGGATCGGGTCGAACTCGGACGCAATGGTCTGAGTTGGGTTAACTCGGCTAGGGGCTGAGTCGGGTTAACTCGACTAGGTTTGGGCTGAGTCGGATTAACTCGGGTGACCAGGTCGACTCGGTGCGAACTGGTTGACTCAGGTGAACTCGATTGACTCGGTCAGCTTTGGTATTCAGTTTACACTCTCTTTCAGGAGTTTACCCTCCTGCTGCTTGCATCAAGCTCGCGACGGCGAATGGAGGTCACCCTGGTTTTTTATTGATGCGACGACGTCATTTCCACCGGTACACCTTTCGATGTCATCGGCGACAAGAGGGTATGGATATATTGTTACAGTAATTCTGGCTGCCTTTTTCCGGCGACGTATTTCATTCTAGAACATATACTGGAGACGCAGGGTTGGGATGTAGAAGTAATTCTGCTTTCATTTTATTCTCTTCACTTTATTTATTTTTAATTTTCGGGTGGGGGCTTTTAATTCTGTTTTGTTATCTCTTTTGGTTTATTTCTTTTTCTGTTAAGTTTACTTTAAAAAAGAGCGTTTTACAATTTAGGAGGGTATGGTTCTTATTATGGGTCATT
>JAULKM010144915.1:0-17864 GCA_032355605.1 Rubia tinctorum | reverse complement strand
ATGATATATACAAAACCAATCAGAAAGGGTATTCCTTTCTTAACCTGATTCTAATTTATCTAATATTCTATTAAATTATAATCCTACAATATTGAATTGTATAATGATAACCTCATCATTGAACTGATCATATCCGTATTTGACATTGGAATTCACTTGAAAACTAAAGTTATCATTCAAGGTGAAATTTAGTTTAATGTATAAAATTAACTTTTCAGAATAAAATAAATGGTTGTGGCTGTAAATTAAATTCGTGACTCATCCATCTATCTCACCAACGACTGACGGATGCATAGGCGATGGATGATAGATGAATGGATGGTAAAATATATTTGTTCGGGTGATGGATGCGGGTGGGTCTTCACCCGACTGGAATCCCACTAGTTTCCATCCCTCTGCTCAAGCAACCCAACCATATGTCAACCTAGTGAATGTTCGTCGTCTAGGGTTTTATACCACGTTTTTCAATAAACTCAGTTAAAAGTTCTAATAAAATATTACACCACGTATCTCTTTTGTCCACACCAATTACTCATGATTCAAACACAATATTTTTTTTCCAAATAAGTTGTCAATGTAGTGAACAAATAGAAAAAAAATTAAAACGACCAAAAATAAAATAAACTACAAAATTTGAATAGATGGTAAAAAAGGGAGAAAAATAGCTGCAAAATTCGAATTGGAGAGCATGTGATCGCGATGAAAGCCACCACCGCCTAGCGGTAACGAAGGAGGAGATGTTGATCAAGAACAGTGTAGCCAAAAACTCGGTTCGAAGACGCCGAGGGTAAAAACAACATGAATCCTGCATAGATCAGATTTCTTTGTCAGGGTTAGGGTTAAGAGAAACGGGAAAAGGTATTCATGGTGAAGGAAAAACAATCGATGAAACTGTGGGCGACGAGTGAGATGAGAAGCACCTGCACAGTTCAGAGGTAATTGAACCACATCAAATGCAACCACCACTAGTGGAGGATGACCTATTAAAGTTGGTTTTATCGGACACTAGAAGTTACTTTGAAGGTGTCTTCTCTGGTAGTGACTTTGATCAAATTCGATCAAATTCACTCCGAAGAACTGCCTTCTATCGAAGTCAGAAGCAGTTCTGAATTCGGAACATGTTTTTGATGTCCCAAAAAAGGGGTTTCCGACAGCGCAAAACAAACCCAGATCTTAGGAAGCAACGCAGTGACTAAAAATGACGAAATGCACACATATCTTTACAACATCAATAGAAAATAAGTCCGATCGAAAGAAGTATAACAAAGAAACGAAAAATAAAAGAAACAATACAGATCTGGAAAGTGAAAACCCTAGCGGATGACGGTGTCTAAACCGGGCGGAGGAGCGGTTAGCGACATCTGAACTGGGCCAAGGATCCCCGTCTCAACCGGTTGATGGCGGCGTTTGAACCGGACAGAGGGGCGGTGCTCAGCAGGTGGAGGCAGGCTCAGCGGGCGCCCAATTTTGGAGGAGCTAGCGGCACGCGGTGGGAGAGAAATTTGTGGCTGAGGGGTGGTCACCAGCGACGATCACTGGGTGGAGGTGGGCTGAGAGACGAAGGGTGGTGGAGGCGGGGTACGACGACGACATCGTGGTGTGGGGTGGTGGAGGCTGAGGTACGACGACGGTGGCTGGTGTAGGGTGGTGGAGTCGGGCTCAAGATGGCGACATGTTGGAGGAGTTGGGAGTACGACGGCGATTTGTTAGAGACGAGAGAGTTGATCGGTGATGTTTTGGGAAAATGACAGGCAGAGAGAGTATAAGGAAGAAGAGTGTTTTGGATATGAAAAATTACCAAGGGGAGAACTCTAATTGGGCTCTTGTATATTGGGCAAACAAAGACACCCAAAGACTCGAACTCGGAACCTCCTCTCGGGTCCTCGTAGAAGGTGGTTCTTTAGAAATTGGACAGAACCGCCTTCTGGGTGGTGTTTTTAATGAGTCATCCTCCACTAGTACACCTCCCACCGCGACCCGATGAAGCAAAGTAGGGGTTGAAGGAAAGAAAAGATATAGCGTTAAAACGACGTTGTTTTGGAAAATCAAAAGGAGCCACCTTCACATCAAAACAACATCGTTTAAGTAATTATGGAGAAAATAATAGAAATACATTTGATTGACAATAAAAATGAATCAAACGAACAAAAAAAAATCCTTATTATAGTGTGTTTTTGAGACATCAACTTGCATATAGAACACGAGGAGACTTGCTGCACAATCAAAATTCACCCATGTGTGCTTCCGTTTCACGTATGCTGAGTGATAGGCCCCATGGAGAAATACGATTTTGCACACAACTTAAAATTGAAAATTGAGTTTGTTTCGATAACCTTCTCCTTATCTTATCCCAATTACCATATAATATAAATTATTTGGTTGGTACTGTTAACCGAAAATATTGAAGTTATTTTGACTAATCTAAATCAAATTTATCCAAAAATAACGTACTGATATTATAATAAGTTACTGATTTTATTTTTTTACTATATATAATCAATCATACCTTGTTAAAATATATAACTTCTAAAAATATATTTAAAATCATAAATGTCTCATACTATATATATCAATAAAGAAAATTCAAATAAACACATAATTTGAAATAACATAATATTCGGATTTTTTAATACAATGATAGAGTACTTTTCAAAAATAAAATACATACATATTATTTATTTGTTACATATGACAATTTTGTTTTAGACCGACTAACTTTTAAATGAGAAAATTTTATAATTAGTGAGACTATTTTTTTTTTAAAAAAGTGAGACTAATTAGGTCATTTGATATTTACTTTTATTTATTGCAATTAGATACACATAATAATGATAACATTTTAAAATGAATATCAACATATAAATAATTACTTTTTTAAAAAGGTAAAGTCTTGGAAAGACGGTCTTTCCATAACCTTATGAAAAGACGGGGTTTAATTATAATAATAAAAGGTAAAAGGTATTTGTTGCAATATTAAAGTTTTATTATGCAACGTGTAGTAGTTATAAATTTTATAACCCGGTTCATACAACCCGAAAATTTTATCTTAATTTCTTCTAATTTATACTTTAAACTTTGGTCTTTCCATGACTTGTGGAAAGATATTTTTTCAAGAGACGGACTCTTTAAAAAATTTAAATGAAATATTATAAAAATAATTAATTTTTTTTGTATTCAATATTTATCCCAAACACCATATAATTGATATTGTATGTTTGGTTCTGTCAACCGGTGACATTGAAGTCATTTTGACTAAGTTAAACCAAATTTGTCCAAAAATAATATACTAAAATTATAATATGTTATCGCAAGCACCATATAATTGAAACTGTTTGCTTGGTGCTGTCAATCGGGGATATTGAAATAATTTTTTGCAAGCACCGTATAATATAAATTGTTTGTTTTGTGCTATTAACCGGGGATATTGAAGTCATTTTGACTAACCTAAACCAAATTTGTCCAAAAATAACGTACTAATATTATAATATATTACTGATTTTAATTCTTTACTATATATAATCAATCATACCTTGTTAAAATATATAACTTCTAAAGATATATATTTAAAACCATAAATATCTCATTAAAGTGTATATATATATAACTAAAGAAAATCCAAATAAACACACATTATGAAAGAATAAAATGTTCGGATTTTTAATACAATGATAGATTACCTTTGATAAAAATATATATACATATTATTTTTTATATATATGACAGTTTTGTTATAGACCGACTAACTTTTAAATGAGGACATTTTATAATTGACAAAGTCTTGGGAAAGACCGTCTTTCCACATGTTATGGAAAAATGAGGTTTAATTAGAATAATAAAAGGTGAAAGGTTTTGGTTGCAAAGTTATAAAGTTTATAACCCGATTCATGCAACCCAAATTTTTTATCTTCATTTCTTCTAATTTACACTTTAAACCTTGGTCTTTCTATGACTTATGGAAAGACCGTCTTTCAAGAGACGAACTCTAATATTTATATCTCAAATATAAATTGAGAATAAAAAATAAATTATAAATTTTGTTCATCTAAAACTAGCAGGATACCATCGCGCGTTGCACAATATTATTAATTAAAATATTAGGATGTATATTGTGTGTCTTATTGAAAACAAATTTCATTAAAATTTAAAATTTTAGTCATTCAAGAAAACTATATGAATTATGAAGTGAAATAATTAATTTAGTTATAAATGGTTAAATATTGAATACAATAAAAATTGATTATTTTTATAATATTTCATTCAAAATTTTTAAAAATTAATTGTTTATATGTTGAAATTCATTTTTGAAATGTTATCATAATTATGTGTATCTCATTGCAATAAATAAAAGTAAATATCAAAGGATCTAATTGGTCTCACTAATTATAAAATATCCTAATTTAATAGTTAACCGATCCAAAACAAGACTGTCATATATAATAAATAAATAATATGTATACATATGTCTATCAAAAGTACTTTATCATTGTATAAAAAATTCAAACATTTTGTTATTTCAAATTGTTTGTTTATTTTAATTATCTTTAGTGATGTATATTTTTAGAAGTTATATATTTTAACAAGTTATGATTGATTATATATAATAAAAAATTAAAACCAGTAACATATTATAATATTAGTATGTTATTTTTGGATAACTTTGGTTTAAATTAGTCAAAATGAATTCAATATCTTGGTTGACATCAACAATTTTTATTATATGATACTTGGGAAGAAGTAGAGATGGTCTCTTGTGAGACAGCTTAAACTTTAGGCAAATTCTAACTATATTCTAGTTTCAGGGATCTATCTCTAATAATTTTACACGGACCTATTGCTAACATTTTTTCAGGGGCTTTTTTGTCCAACTTTTTCTCATCATTTTCCCAGCATCTACAATCTGCAAAAAAAAATTTAAAATGCAAAAAAAAAAATCAATATGATTATCGAACTGAAAGTTATAAACATCAGTTACAACTAGCAGAACATCAACAACAAATCATAAAACATAGATTAGTAAACTGCAGCAATAATATTTTTAAAACAAATAAAACAACAAAAATATTTAAAATATAATATAAAATTTTAAAAATGTCTACTACAACTAACAAAACATCAATCAAAAATCATAAACTGAAAATCATAAAAATATCAACAATAATAGACAGAAAATCATAAAAACATCAACAAAGTTTCAATTATCATTTTAAAAAAATAAACATCAACTAATATCATTCAAAATCTAAAAAACATCAATTCCTATCATTTAAACTTCACCCAAAAAATGAAAAACGTCAACATAAAAAAATACTAAAAAACATCAACCTATATCACCCAAAAACTACAAACATCAACTCATATAATCAAAAACCCAACTAGAAAATGAATAACATCAACATGAGAGGGGAAAAAACTAAAAACATCAACAACAAAAATGTGGTACCTTTAGAGTATAAATTATTCACTCTAGAAATTATAAAACATCAACAATTTTATTTTATATTTAAAAAATACAAACATCAACCTATATCACCCAAAAACTAAAAATATCAACTCCTAACACTTGAACCTTATCTGAAAAATGAAATAAATCAACATAAGAAACAAATACTACAAACATCAACTCCTATTACCAAAACCCCAGCCGAAAAATGAACCCCAGCCAACATATGTACCTATCGATTCTTCAGGTTTATTGAGATGTTCAGTGATTCTTTCAAATGGCACCGAAATGAGATGTGCGGAATCAGGAATTTCTTCAATATCAGTACTTGTGTCGATGATCCACTGGATCACAATGTCCCTTTTTTTATACTTGGGGTCAATTTCTTTTATGCTTGCATTCAATATCTTGTACCTCTTATAAACCTGAATTTTATGGCTCGTGGTTTAATATGCCTTGTTGAACACTTTACCTTCCACTTTGGCTTCCTATATCATCAATAAACTAAACAACATGAAAAAATATGGTGTGATAGGCTATTATTCCTACAAAAATTGGTTAATTACCTTTTCATAAGAAAAAAATGAATCTTTGCAATTTTGTAGGGCTCTTTGGACTTTGATATGCAGAATTTTTTTTGTCAACTGTAACAACTCTGATACAAGGGCGATCAATATTGGTTAGCTTATCAATGGGTTTTTTTATTCCATAGTTCCTGCACCACATACAATTACAGCTCTAACCTGTTTAGTATTTCAGGAAAGGTTTGAAGTATACAAATCCAGAGTCTTCATAATGTATTATTCACATAAAAGCGCGTCAAATGTGATTAGGATAACAAAATATAGACTCGAAAATTAATTCTACTACTTGTAAGTTTATTACTATACTTATTCAGTGCAGTTTCTAATTATTTTTTGGCACTATTTTTTTGAATGTTGGCAGTCAACTATTTGAAATGGAATAATATGTAACCATATAATTTTTAAAAATGGATATATGAATATCTTTATTATGCACATTAATGGTATAACACAAGCATAATGTTTTGAAATTGTGTAATAACATAAACAAGAAGAGAAAAATAGGGAAAGGAGTTTAAAGAAAAGTTTCCAGGAATGAAAGATCCTCTTTTAGTTATTTGATGAAGAATGTTATCTTCATCTGCTGTGTCTTTTCGTTCTTCTTATGAAGTAAGGGAAGAAAGGTAACTATTTATACGCAGTTCTATTAGTAATATATTGGTCATAAATAATTGATATTCTAGGAATAAAGAATTGTTTGCCCTTGAAAAGCCCAAAAGCTACCTCAGCCCTAATGGTAGATTGGCACAGCTCACGACAAATTAATCGAGTTTTGTAACACAGTCCCTCGTTTGGATTTAAATTATGCATGAGCATGATTGAAATTTTGGTTTCAATACTAATTTATGGGGTGGGAGACCTTTTGGATTAAGTGTATTAAGAAAATCCTCATGATCAATCTGATGATTCTCACTCAAATTTCTATCTGTACTAACATACATTGTCGGGGTTCCAGGAAAAGAATCAATTAAAAAGCTATTTATGCTGTCAACAACAACATTTGTTGTAGCCAAAACACGCCTTCCTATCATGCTAATTGGATTTAATGCATATGCAGCTAAATTAATAAACACACATTGAATCAAATTGCAAACAGTTAAAGTAATGTTAATGCCCGCATAAAAATCCAATCAGTATATGGAAGACTTTTGCGAAAAAGATAAAAATGTCTTACTTTTGGATGGATGGTCTTTCCCAATATATGGGATAACAATGTGAGCTGGAAATTCGACATGTTCATTGCTATCAATATGTTCCATCCCTTCACCTATATGCATTAAAAAAGAGAAAAATTCTGGATTATTTAAGGCTATCATATTTTGCTGAAGATAGAACTTTTCCAATTCTGGCCACAAATGTGAGTATACAATAGCTTCCTGAACTGTTACATCTCTTGATGTGTCTGGTATGACAGGTATAGTCTTCCTAAAAGAACAACCTTACCAGTAAATTGAGCATCAGAATCCATGATATCTTTTAGCAACATATCCAAAGCCTCTAAAGATTGTCGTTTCTTCATTTTGGCTTCATCCCAAAGAATCAACTTAGCATCTATTATCTACTTTGCCAAACCACCCTGCTTGATCAATTGACAAACTTTGTTGTAGGAAGAATTAAGTGGCAACTTAAAATGGGAATGTTCAGTTCTTCCTCCAGGAAACACAAAGGCAGCTACTCCAGAAGATGCAACGGCCAATGCTATATGGCCCTCGAACCTCAACGTCGCAAGCAAAGCTCAATAAAAAAATGTTTTTCCTATACCACCAGGTCCGTCAATAAAGAAAGACTTTCCGTTATTGACCATAACACTTTGCATAATGAGATCATAAGCAAGCATTTTCTTAACATTTAATAAACCGGGCAGCCGCAATTCTTGATCAGAAATTCCAATACTCCTCTCACTGAGTATTTCACGTGTTAAGACCTCATCGGCCGATTTACCTGCAATACCATCCATCAAACCATAATGTTCAATATCCTTGGCCATTTCAAGCAAAAATCCATTTATAATATTCAAAACCTTTCTATTAATGAAGGTTTCAGTGAGATGGGGTTGTGTTGCTGATATTTTCAGAAAATCAGAACATAGTTCATGTCTGAATCCCAGCCATAATTCCTTGGGATCATCTGGTAATAAAAATACCAACAAAATAGCAAATAAAGATCTCAAATTTGATGGCATCTGGAATGATCAAGCTTCACATAGGTCATCTTCAATATAATTATTTGAACTCAGCAAACCATACGCAATCGCGACTTCCCTAAAATACTGTATTCACTTCTTTACACAGTCCCCAAGTCTTCATAGGATGTTAGTGATCTAAAATGAGATACAAAAATTCTTAAATAATAACGTTCACCCTCTATGGGACTCACTGATACCAGCCTACCGATAACATTTATGCACTTTCTCTTCGCCCAAGTCCTGTTCAATGTTGACCACACAAAGTGTTCCGAAAACTCTTTATATGAGAGCTTCAATTCCTTTGCATGGGGGTCATATGTATTCATTTAAAGGAACACATAAGCTTAGTTCTAGTAAGAAACTCATTTGCAGCAATCGACTCAAGAGCGGCATTCTTGTGAAATGTAATATATTGCGGACCAGGTAAGTGGACTTGAAGATAATAAACAACAAGTTTCATATGGTTTAACTTTAAACCATATACTCTCCAGGTTTCTTGAGACGGACCAATCCAACAGCCATCTTGATACAAATTTATTTCATCAACAACTGTACTCGTTGACTACCCTGTAATGCAAAGACAACTCGGACGGTGACCTTACATTTGTACTTATGAACATACTTAATGAGGAAAAAATTGAGAAAATCTCCACATTTATATGACACTTATATATCGCAGAAAAGTATTTATTATAGCCAACAACCCAGTTATTTCCCAGAGCATGGTTTTTTATGGTAACCATCCAACTATTGTATCTCCTCCGATATAATGGATAACCATCATCTGGATGATATGTTGACTGTCTAAATGGTTTAGGGAATCCAAATTTACACTTACCATTCTCATGCAAGGGCTTTTAGGATTCAATCTACCACATGGTCCGTGCATTATTTTTTGCTGACAATACGAAAAAGACGCAGTTCCTTCTCTGGATCTGGTAGCTCGACACAAACAATCCTATCATAAGCATCTAATCCCAAAGGCTTACAACCAAGTTTTAGAATTAACATGTGGCAGTGAGGCATGCCTCTTTTATGATATTCAATAACGTACACCAAAGATTGCACAACACCAAAGATTGTACAACACCAAAGATTGCACAACACCAAAGATTGCACAACACCAATATCCTTTAATTTTTTTCGAGGGGCCAATTAGGCTGGCATTAAAACTGAAGCGCGTCATATTTGGATACCTTCCATAATAATGCTTTATGCTAAAAGTTTTACAATCATAGTTATAGACTTGAACAGGTACATTCATCTCTGCGTCTTCCTTGAAGGCCTCAACAAATATACTGCTAACTTGCGACGCGTATGACCTCTGATCAAGTTTTGTATTTGCACTTAGAACAATTTTCTTCGTCTCAATACTGTCGACATTTTTCAAATGCTTAAAGAACTGACAATAGGGATTATCTCTCAATATATCCATCAATAATTTCATAGTTGGCTTATCACACATGTCAGCAGAGTCAGACCCCATTATCTTTTCCAACTTGAAGTCTATGTAAAAATATTATAGCTGAACACCAGTAGGCTCGACTCCCTCAGGACCTTTAAAAAGTTTCAGGTAATGATACATTTTACCATGAACTTTGAAAGTATAAGTGCTACCCGCATTAAAAGTTTAGTTGCGACCATAACCAACACTCAAAGTTGTGAATGCTAGGTTATTGTTGTAGGTCCGAACATTATTCCTAAAATTGACAGATTGTGGCGCCTGACCAATAAAAAGAGCTCTTAATTGGTCTAGCATTGAAAAATGGTAAAAAAATCCCCCCCCTAAAAATAGCAGAATAGATTTGACTCTCCTTTAAATCTCGTTGCCTTGCAATGAGCACAATCAGCCACTACAGGTAATGTCGAGTAGAGGTATCCTAGAGAAATATTTTTATACTTTCTCTTTTTCAGTGCACCTAGACGAAGGAAAAAATTAAATATACTACAAAGAAACACCAGCCAGATAAATCCAACCTAATCATAGTTGGATATAATTGTTAATAGTGAAGATATAATTTAATTTAATGAACACCCATATAAACACCAGCAAGTTAAAACTGAAGCGCGTCATATTTGGATACCTTCCATTTAAACTGAAGTGCGTCATATCTAGATATCATTGTTGATTCAGTATATGATTAAATTTACTGAACACATGAAACCAGCAATCCCAACAATGAAGAAACTAGATATACAGTGATCATATTAATTGAATGAGACCTCAAATTAATTTCTACACAGCAGACCAACCTCTCCCATGTATAAAATAAACATCTAATAAAAAATGTAGACTAATGATAAACAAAGATAAACAGACCTGTAGAGGTAGGGGGGTAGTTTTCCATCCCTTTCACTATCGAGAATAGTAGAAACGATGATTGGAAAATGAGTATGAGATAAGAAAACCCTGTTTGTCGAGCATGACCAGAAATATCAAATGAAATTTTTTTTTTGCGAGAACGTAACAGCATGGGAAAAAGAACCACATGCTATAGTTTGGAATGCACAGTAAATACGAGCTGAAAAAATACACTCAACATCTGATATACAATTACAACAAAGAAATTTTACTAAAAATAACATATAGGCAAGGTTAACACAAAATAGAAAATGCCGCAGATGATAATAAACACCTCAGCTAAAACAAAATGTAGCAACAGTAGGTACAGAGGAATCCACCGAAGACGTAAAGAGAACCTGACCTCTGGAGCAAACACAAAGATTATGAATATGCTGGACATTCAAACCAGCCATGTCAATGATTAATAAATATTCATCAGAAGATGATGATCCTGCAGGTTGTGCATCACCGCCATTGTGAACCACAAATTCTTTGGACGGGAATGCACCATCAGAGGACAAACAGTCATCGAGAGATGTTTTTGTTTTCCTCTTTGAACCTTCATTCCATAATCTTAGGTCATTGAATTTAAATGGCTTATTATATAAAAAAATATATGAACAAAATTTAAAATTGCACACACAAACTTGCCACCGGCTGTTGATGGGTTGTTTGAGATGAACATCTTAGTTCTGCTTGCTCTCTTTTTCACAGGATCATTAGTATTTTTTTTGCTAGGCATATGAGTATAAGTCTTTTTTCTCTTAGAAATTCGATGGTTGATAGTAGATGGATCTCCTGCAACCTCTTCAATTTCAGCCACTGTAGACAAAAAAAAACGTAGTAAATTTGATTCTAGTAGGTTAACATGATCAATAATCCTCCTCATTTGTAAGGCATTCAACAAAGGTCAAATTTAACACAACACTGGTTATTTAAACATAGTACAAAGACATAAAAATAAAAATAACTTTAAGCAAGCACGGGTACATTGTAGCACCTCAACAGACCACCAAATACAAAGATTGAACTTTTAGAATTAAGCTTAAAATTTTAAGCACAATTTAGCTTTGCCTGCGAAGATTCAACTTAAAGTAGTGCACATGACATATACATTTCTCCCTAAAACTAAGATATAAATTTCAGCATAGAACACATTAGTCTAATCAAATACCTTTGATTGCAATGTCAATGATTTTAATATGTTACCAGTGGCCAGTCCCTAAGCAAAGATAAATCTGCTCAGTCCGAGAGGTTATATCAAGTAAAATAGGAGATATTATGTACATTTGAAGCTATGCAATCTCATTTCATCTTATTTCAAGCAGCTCACTATGTCAAAAACCAGCTCCATCTAAAAAAAATGCGAAGATATTATCGGCTAATATTTTTCCAACACTGTATTAACAGGTCCTATAATTTACTTTATTTTCTTCAATCTATATAATTTTAGAACTTCTAAGTCATGGGTGTTATTACTTCATGGTATCCATCTTACACCACATTCATTTGTAAGTTGCAGAAAGGACAACCCGGCTCACGCAACTTTGCTATTGAGGATTAATTCTCTCATAAAAGGATAAATTCATATTTTATATATCTACACCAAC
Source organism: Rubia tinctorum (assembly GCA_032355605.1). NCBI lineage: Eukaryota > Viridiplantae > Streptophyta > Magnoliopsida > Gentianales > Rubiaceae > Rubia > Rubia tinctorum. The sequence goes on along the minus strand of JAULKM010144915.1, from coordinate 5,701 downwards.
GCCAATTATTTTATTTGAAAAGGTTTGGTTAGATCTCTAGTTTCTGCAAAACTTCCACAGATTAGTTCAAGATTGTATGTAACTTGGGTTGTTTTGTGAAGCTTTCCTGAGGTGTGAGGAGTTCAAGTTTACATTTTTCTTTTTTTTTACTTTAATAGTTTTTTTCTCATTATAAGTTAATATTATTTTTGGTACAGGTTCGGACTCACGTGGTAGTTAGTTCTTTGGTCATTAGCTAGTCTATTACAGAGGTAAGAGCTTTTGTGTTAATTGGATAAAATCATATGTTCGTGTATTTTTGTTTGACTTCATACACCTTCCAAGGCAAGACACAGTGTGCAATTTTATCTGAATTTTTCTCTATGGATAATAAGCCTTCATGCCAAGCAGCTGATTTTTGTTGCATATGTTTACAGTGGTAAACTAAAATACCCCCTGTAGGATAACAACTGATAACAATACACACGGTATCCACACTGGTGTTGAAATTGAACAAAAAATTCACCAGAATTCATTGATGACTACACCCTACTCTCTTCATACTGATGATAACTGATGACAATATATACTGTTTAAACACTTGTCTTCAAACTGGAAAAAATTACAATTAGTAGGGAAAAATATACCAATATCATTTTTCATTCAACCCTCGGTTGACTTAAAGGAACGCTTTAAAGAACCCTGCTCTCTCCTCTGCTGCAACAATTCTTCCCTTGCCTCAGGTCATAACTCAGTATAAGCCTTTCTTCTCTTAGCATTTCTATTTGATTGATCACCAGCCTCCATCGGGAATTTTTGAAGTGTTTGTAAATGAACGCAAAAATATGACCACCATAAGTAAGGATACTGGGAATTTGGGAATTTGGGGATTGAAGGAGGGGAAATTTTGAATTGAAATAAGGATAACTAGAGGAGAAACAGAGGGGTCTAGATTACTTGTTGGAGAGTTGAATTCGAACAGTGTCCAAACAACAATTGGCTCCTCCAATTGGGACCCCAAAACCGCCCACAAACTCATGCAACATGAATGACTGTCATCATGGAAATACGACAACCAAAACTGGAGAGAACTGGAGCAAGGTCTATTTGAGCACATCATAACGACGTCGCTTTGCACTGCCACCATGGATGCGAGGATGGAGACACCTGGCGCTGGGGAAGGCGAAGATGGTGACACATGGGCACGACCATTCATCCTACTTTCTCGAAAGAAATGTGATACAGATAGGAGGGAGGAAAAATCTGACGGAGAAAAATCAGAATAGGTAAAAAATATGTAAAATGACAATCCTACCCCTGACGATCATTGTGTCAACATTGGAGTTGGGAGGATTTCTTTTCAATATTGATGGGAGATAAATATAGGCAAGTGGGTTCATTTTTTGGGTTGAGACTCGGAGTTAAATCACTAAACTGGTGGTGTTGATATGAGTAAAGTTCTTTTGAAAGTTTAGCAATAAAGTTGATTTTGTTTGAATAGTAAAAAAATATAAATATTTGAATATAAAAATGATTGTGTGATATATTACTACATTCATCTTAGCACACATTTTATAAATATATAAGTTTTATAATTTATTAATATACATAATTTAAAATCTTAAAATTATAAAATGAACAAAGAATAGTGTAAAAAGATAAAGTAAGACACAATTAGAGGGACGGATGGAGTATCAAGTTTTCTACTCAGCCGCCTTTATGGCTGAATCAAAGGTACAACAATTTTTTTATTTTTTTACAAGAGATTTGTATTTCATTAAGAATTTAGTTGAGTTACAAAATGTGGAGTTGAGCTCCATGAGTAAAATTGCAAGCAATTGGTCTTTGGATATTGTGTTAACTTATGTGCTACACTATTTGCTTGTCTTGAAATCCATTGTACAATTGGATCCTGTAATTTGGACAATAATTATCATATATCAGTGCGCAACAGTCCAAAGTCAAATCTATCTTCTTCCACATTATAAATAGCATTGACCAATATTTGTACATCCCCTCTAACTGCATCTGGATAAATTTGAAGATTAATACATTTAGTAAGTACATATCTCTAGGTCGATGCTTCTGCAATTATGCCGAAAGAATCCGTTCTATTATGGATGATTCACCATATTTCCATGGATTATCTCCCTTCGAGTCTTCTATGTACCATCCAAATAAAGTGAACTCCCTTGCTTTTGCTGCATCAAAAGAGATAGTGGTTCCCCCAGGTTGCCTTACATCTGTGGTATTTGAAACAGTGAACGAGATCCATTGAAAATGGCTTGGTTACACTACGTTTTAGTTCCTCCAATTGACGCAAGATGACATGAACGCAATGAGATAGTGTAATATGATGAGATTTTCCATGTAAGAGCTTATTTCAATGATGCCATAACTGATTCATTAACATTGCTACAATCTCCATCAAGCCTCTCTCTAAATTAATGAGCATATCTGTGACCCAGAGAATAGAGTTCTGTTGATGGAAAAGATATATTTGCTCATGCACATTTGCTGCAAACCACATTTGGTTGGCTACTGGTCAATGGAACAAAATATGTTCTAAAGATGTGTCGTCATCTGTACATGACAAACAATGACCTTTTGCCTGTCTTCCTCTTTGGAATAAATTCTTTGTTGTAGGAAGATGATCTTTACTTGCCTCCAAATCAAATGGGAAATTTTGGTAGGTACGGGCAATTTCCATAGCGCATTTCAATGAGGGGAAGGTCCTTGACTGCTTCTTGCTACATTACCTGCATTGTTGAAATACATTGAGTTAATAGATATTTTATATCCTGATTTTACAAAGTATATTCCATATACAATTGGTATCCATGTCCAATAATCTTCCTGATTTTCATGTGGTCTTGGCATAGCAAGAATAAGATGGGCTTCTTTAGGACTACATGTATTGTTTATGAGTTCCGTATTCCATTGTTTTCCATTCTCCACCATAAATTTCCCGACAACGATATTTTTGGGATAATCATCGGGTAATGAAATTTGTTTTGCATGTCCTAATCTTGGTAACCATTTGTCATTTTTCACCCTTATGCTTTCTCCATTCCAATTCTTTTCCTAATGCCTTTGATCAATTGGTTTTTGCCTGCCATTATAGATCTCCATACATATGATGGTTCATGGCCTATGTTTGCCTCTAAGACTGATAATTCCTTATGGTATTTTGCTTTTACAAGTCATGTTAACATCAACGTTGGACTAGTCAATAATCTCCACGCTTACATCCCTGGGAGGACCAAATTAAAATGCTTTAGATCTTTAAATCTCAATCCGCCCATTCCTTTTAGAGTGCAAAGTTGTACCCACTTTGCCCAGTGTATTTTATTTTTGGTGTTGGAGCTACCCCACCAATATTTAGCAAAAAACTGGTGTATATCCTTTACAAGAGTATCTGGTAGTTCAAAACAAGACATCGTATGTAGGAATGGATTTTAAAACTTCCTTGATGAGAATATCTTTCCCTCCTTTTGACAACTGTTTATGCTCCCAACTTTGAACTTTTATCCACACTTTTGTTTTGATTGATTACAAAAGGCGTAATTTAATCTACCAAAGATAGTTGGGAGACCCAAATATTTATCGGGTCCTCTCGACTCCGTCATATCCATAATAGAGAGTATGTTTTCTCTGATTTCTTCATGCACATTTGGACTGAACAGATTGAGGATTTATCATAATTCACTTTTTGACCTAACAACTTCTCTTAATCTTCCAATTTTTGTTTCAGAACCGTTGCTTCCATGGGGGATACTTCACCAAATATTAGAGTGTCTTCTGCAAAAAGTAAGTGAGACAATTAGGCGATGACTTTGCTATCTTCAATCCTGATATCAGTTTTCTTCTTAAGCTATCTTAGAGCATTTGAGACAAGACTTCCCCACAGATAATAAACAGATAAGGTGATAGAGGATCTCCTTGTCTGATACCTTTGGATGGAGTAAGATTACCAAAACATTGCCTATTAAGCATGGACGAGAACTGAACTAATGATATGCATTTTTCTATAAGCTGATGAACTACTCATTAAAACCCATAAACCATAGTGTCTGTAATAAGAAAGGCCACTCCATTCTATTAAAAGTTTTACTCATGTCCAACTTTATTGACATATATCCATTTTTCCCAATTTTTTTAACTTTTTATAAAGTGACGAGACTCATGTGTTATAAGAAAGTTGTCAGAGATGAGACACTTAGGCACAAAAACACTTTGAGAATTAGAAATGATCCTATCCATAATGTTGCGCAGTCTATTAGATATGCATTTAGAGATAATTCTGTATATAACATTGCATAGACTAATGGGTCGGAACTGCGAGATCTCAATCGGCTTTTTGACTTTTGGGATTAAGACCACTGTGGTCTCATTTAAATTATTCAGGGACCCACCACAATTGAGAAACTGAAGAATTCATTATGTAACTTTTGGCCCCACAGTTTTCCAATAGTTTTGGTAAAAAGATGGAGGCATCCCGTCACGGCCTGGAGCTTTGTTTGGCGTCATTTGCTTCAGTGCTTTAAAAACCTCTTGAGCTACATAAGGTCTTGTAAGGGACGCATTCATTTGGTATGTTACATATGGTTGAATTAAAGCAGTAGCTTAGAGGATGAATTCTCTTTGTGGTGCCAATGAAGTAAACATATCTTGAAAATGGTGTAGAATTAGAGCTTCCATTTCTGCATGATTCGAGTGCAGTATTCCTTCCTCATCCTTCAACTTGTAAGTAGTATTCCTTTTTTTCCTCTTATTTGCAAAGGAATGAAAAAACTTTGTATTACGATCTCCCTTTAGAAAACAATGTTGCATCGATTTTTGTTTCCATTTAGCATCTTCCATACCTAAGAAGTGTTCCAATTCTTTTTTCATAGTTGATAAGCGAATTTGTATCTCCGGCGTGATATTTCCAAATTGTAATTCTTCAATCTGCCTCGATAGTTGTTCCTCTCTCTTATATCTTCCATTGAATTATGATTTAGCCCACATGGATAAATTGGATGCACATGGACGAATTGTGATCGATATATCCAATTTTGAATTATCCTAGCTTTCTTCCACTTTGTCTTTGCATTTTTGTGATTTCATCCAATAGTTTTCAAAACATTACACGTTTTGCCTGTGCTTGGATGTTGTAGATGGGCTCTTTGTTCGAATTTGAAGTAAATTTGGGGAATGGTATGATTGATGATTAAACATATGTTTGACTTTTGATTCCGGGTACATATTTCTCCATTTCGATGTAGCAACCGCTCTGTCTAGTCTAGCCCTAACTATATAAAGATCCTTCGAGTTTCTACACCATGTAAATTTTCTTCCAACAAATTTATCAATTGAAAACACGAAAGTCTCATTTTTCTTGGTGATTCAGTGGTGCAGAATTTGCATAGAGAACCAAATAGTGCATTGTTGCTACTGTCATCCATCCCTAAATAATATGAACAACGATAGCCATTTAGGAATAGGAGAACTGGAAGCTAACTTAAATTTAGCATTCAGTGTCACAAAATGTTAAAAAATAAGGATTCTTATTCATTGTAAAACTCTGACCTAATCTAATATCTTCTCATAATTATATTACTCCCTTTTTTTAATAAACCACCATTGATGGGGGGTTATTATTAGGTCCCCAGCCTGTATAAAAAAAATTCTTACAATCTGTTTGGAGCCGAAATTGGCTAAGGCAACATTTGTTGCCTTC
>JAULKM010144905.1:0-17865 GCA_032355605.1 Rubia tinctorum | reverse complement strand
TAATTATCTCCGTAATTAATCCTCAAACTATATTATGGAAAATGCACATTGACTGAAGGACACTATTCCAACACCTCCGTCGTGTCTCAATTCTGTTCTTGATCTGGAAAAAACTCTTCAAAATTTATTATAATGAATTTTTTTTCCGAGTTTGGAAATCTTTTGAGGTTTTTACTTCCAAACTCAGAAGACATAGACGTCCCTTCAGATCAAATGCGCAAAGAAGAGAGGATTATCGTTCCGAGTTCGGAGTTTTGGTTTAAAAAATCATTTCATACATTACCATGGCATGGAATAACCTTCATTTACAGATTCACAATGTGTCAAAATACAAGACATGATCATACAACCTAAAACAAATATATATATATATATAAAGCTAAGTAAGCAATAATCTATAGATAGGAATAGAAATCACAAGAAAATCTATCCGCAATTCATATCTTCAACGTTAGGATTTCCCACAACGTTAGGATTTCTCAAATTTGCTGAGCAAGCGTGAATAAGATTTCTACCCAAGCAATTTCTTACACTTTCGATGGCAGATTTTGAATCAGGTATGACTATGTTTGGAAAATCTATGTATAAATATTAGAAAAAATGTGTTATATAAAATTTGAAATCTACTAGTTAAAATGGTGTAAAGAAAAAAACTTTATACTTACTTTATTAAAATTTAGGTAATCCAATCATACTTCTTGAATTTACTCCGCTCGTATAACATATTGCAATACCCGTACCCCAATGTGTGCACTTGTTTCTTGTACTGATATATATTAATGGAGATTAGGAAAACAAAATAACATATATAAAAAGTATACATCAAAACAAAATGTAAGAAATTAACCTTAATTTTGACTACGTCTAGACTTCTAGAACTTTGGTTGATGGGACCATTCATTATCGAAGATAGAATTTTGACAAACATTTCAGATGGTTGAAATTGTAATGGATCCATCCATTACACGCCCTTGTTTGTAAGGACAATGAAAATCAATTGCCAATGTTCCCTTCACATCAAGTTCATGTACCTTTAAATTTTTCTTAAATGATATTAATAAACTAAATGAACATCGTAACCATCACCTCTCAATGTATGGCGCAATGAATAGTTTGTTATCCCTCTATCTTAGACTCTTGCGTGTATAGTCAATCCTCTCTTTCTTCGTAAATATAATTTCTTGAGTCATCACCGAGCACAAATACCCAATACAACAATTGTCTTTTAATTCGCGAAGAAATGCATGTACCTTCACAGTAAATTCCGGCTTAATAGAATAGCATAAATTTTGAAAAATTGGATATAAAATTTCAATGAATATAATACTCAAAGTAGGTAGAGAGACATTAGGTTTGGTTAACCTGGTCACATTCCATAGGTCTTCCAAATCTATCCACAATACGAAAATTTCACGCTTCAGACCAAATACGCATTCATTTCCCAAAAATGAATATGTTGAGTTGCGTTCATGATTTAAAATTATATTATTTGGCACTCGTACGATGTGTGGTGAATCTTTAATGATGCGTGGCAGTGCAATCGAATGTCTACTCTTATTGGGTGTTGTTTACACATTATTTGGTGTTGTGGCCGCGGTGACTTTCAAATGTCGATCCTTTATAGGATCAACGTAAATGAGAAGACGAGCCCACAAAAGAAATATTTCTCATGTGAGTTCTACTCGCGTGTATTCAACATCCAAAGGGCCTTAGGTTTCACTGGATGCTGCAATGAAACTCTACAAATACCATTTGCAATTGGAGCGGAGTGATGATGTCGCAGCGACTCGTGTAAAATTACACCGGCTTCATGGAGTGGTCTACCCCAAAATTTGATGCATACATCAAAATAAGAGGTTGAATATCAAATGATATTTATGAAATGGTAATTTATGAATGACAATTAAATTTTGGGCCTTTGTTCAAGTGGCTAGGATGGACTTGTCGAGATTGTTCTCCTTAAGAGTTTTATTTTGAATAATGGGGTCATGGTTAACCTCCATGTCTTTGGGATAGTAGTGGGATCCTCTTGATGATGGAATCCAATCGGGTGTCAAATCCTCCAAATGTCTTGTTACTTATTTGTTCATCTCAAATAAGTTCTTCCTTTTGTAACATGTGGATTCTTCATGGTTTTTCCCATTCAAAGTATCGAGTGCTTTCAAACGCTTCTTTTTGTGACAAAATGCACTCACAACTCTATCATTTCTTAGGTGTTCAGATTTCCTCGTTTTCTCACAAAGGATGTCGTACTTCCCTTTTTGAATAAATTTCCCTTTATTTGATCATGCTTCAACTTATCCTACGTTCATAGAGAAAATAATGCTAGCATATATTAATGGGATTATGACTTTAAGAGGAAACAATGAGTAATGATTTACCAACGTTCCAAGAGTTGAATTTATTCTGGCTATTTAAATTCACCCTCGTTGTTTTTTTCTCCCTTTGAGGAATAAATCACGCCGCTCAATGTCATCCACATCAATTGGTATTATCATCGTCCTAGTTTCATCTTCAGTCACCCCCCCCCCCTCGATTGCACTTTGAACGTCTTTTTCGAATCGTTCCCACACTAACTCGATCGCGGCAAAACCACAAACCCCCTCCCTAGCTCAATTGATGAAGAATCGTGCTCAACTTGGTAATACGTCGTTTATCCTCCCTAGTTCCCTAAAATAGTTATTAGACGTGTCACAACTAAAGATAATTTAACATATTTATGTTCCAGCCAACTCTTGGACATCATGGACATTTCCTTCTTTCATAAATTCACCATGTCCAGTGTATCAATCTCAAACGCCATCTTCAAATATTTTCAAAACCATTGTGTGAAACACGAAGAGTTAATTTGTATGAACAAACCATGGTGAATTGGGGGGGGGGGGGTACGAGTATAGAATATAAAGGTACCTTGCACTCTGTCCTTTGGGTGTCTATGTAACCTTTCGGAACATTATGCCAATTCTCATACTTTATGTCAACCCTAGTTCTACCTACCTTCCCCAACCACCGAGACCATTTTGAATGTTCTTCTGACAAACACTATCCCGACTTATTAAAGACCAACAATGTTAACTATTTTCTAGCAATTCTATGTTCTAATATTCTACAACGAGTCTTCGTGATTCCAAACTTGTCGGATCCATCTTCATCATCGCAATCATATTCTGATGTAATGGGATTGCCACTGTGAGAACGTACAGGACCTTCATGACCTTTTTTTTGGACATTGTTTTCCTACATTCACACGTTTTGTGAACTACCATTAAACCTAATTAAAATTTGAGGTTTTCATCAATGACATAACCTTAAATAAATAATGCAATTTAATGACAAGTTCTTATACATTCAATACTATATTTTCAATAAAATGTAACATCAAATCATGAACATAAACTCTAACCCTAAACCCCACTACAATACACAAACATGCAACTCTAACCCTACAATTTTAGTGTAAATGAACGCACACTAACCTTTTCATCCAATGAGGGAGAGTTTGGATTGGATGGAGTTTACTCCCAAATTTCCTTTTTTCCTTAATCAAAATTTTCTCTATGAAATTCACATGGATTTGACATAGATGTAATCGTTGAAATGAGGAGTTGTAAAACTAGTTTATGCCTACCTTGTTTTCTTTAATGATGAAATTATGGACTATTGGATATGAAATGGATGGAATATGTGTGTTTAGGTGGTTTTGGAAGGGGAAAATGTTTTTTTAGGGGGGGGGGGGGGGGGGAAGGGTTCGCATCCTCTTTCAAAGGGTATTAATTTCCCCTTTGGAAACCCTCTTAAATGCAGGGGGTTTTTTCATGTCAAACATGCCTTCCAAACTCGGAACGGTCCTTCCCAACTCGTAATATATTCGGCTCTATTGATAGTTCATAACTTGTCCGTGTATTTAAAAAATCGAACCTAATTTCATATTAGGAAAACTCACCCCAAATCCCTCAATTCCCCATCCAATAAAATTCATAATTCATAGTGACCGAAGCCATTGCCCACTTGTCGAAGACCATCAATCGAAGAAATTCTTCAACAAAAATGCTGAGAAATTGTACCAATCCTAAGGTGATTAGGGATGGAGATGTTGAAGATTTATGCTTAAAATAATTTCTTAAGCCTTTTAAAGAATAACACTTAACAAATTTCTATGCTTAGAGGAGTATGTGTTCATTGACGACTTAATTCAGTTCTATGCCAATTTAGGACATAGTAGTAATAATTATGATGTCACGAAGGTTAATAAAAAACAATTGTGGTGACAAAGTACACGATGAACAAAGTCCCAGGTTACCCCTATGTTTATTTGGATAAATCCAGGCCCACCGATCCCCATGGTACATTAGATATATATATCATTAGCAAATCTGGCCGGGCGTGATGGAAGTAACCCCATTGGCAAGGAAGTACTTCGATAGGATAGGGGATACAACCGATCCATCTGAACAATATGATGTTGGCGTGTTGACTGTTGAACAACGTCTAATTTATGAGTGGGTTCGCTTACATCTTTTTCCCACTGGAGGGCACGATTGTGAGCGGACGATAGAGAACTTTATGCTCTTCTCCACCATCATGTGCAGTATGTTGAAGGCACCGGGGACAAAGAAGAAGGATATCCAGTAAAATGTATTGATCACTGCTTTGATCAAGGAAGCGGGGATACAGCCTGCGGATCAAACGATGGGATTGTCATTTTACAGTCAGAGTTGGCTCCAGCATAAGAAGCTAAAGTTGGGCTTTGACAATAAGTGAAGATTATTGAACTTTATTTCCTTCTCTCTCTTTTTTCAAACCAAGATTTAAGACAATTTGTGATTTTTCAATTAATTTATTAGTGCTTTGAACCCTTATACAATTCTTTTAGCCTTGAAACCAAGTTTCAATTTCAAATGATTTGACAGTATTCTTGTTTAAAGAAATTGACTAATTTGGGATGACATGGGATTCATAGTTTTTGCCATTAGTCCGGATTAATTTCCGAGTTCAGAAATCCTGAGGACAGGCCTACGAAAATGACAAGACAACCTTCCGGACTCGGTAACCCATCGGCTAGTTTTAACATATATGTCTGATGTAATTTTCATGTTCTGGAACTAAGATTTTGAGATTGGATACTCAATTCAGCCCCTATTCGAAAATTGCTCCATTTTTTATTGATTAAATCAAATTCCAAACTCAGAAGCGAGTCAGATCTTTTTCAAAAGGGCCCGATGATGGGTTTCAGTTCCGGAACATAAAAATTGGCTCTCTTAAATAAAAGAACCAAAAAATTATGAACTTGGAAGCTGGTCGGACTATAAAATAATCCACAATTTCGAGTCCGTGCAATTCGACCCCACATTGAGAGAAAACCTATATATCTTACGGTATCGCATATCCATTCATTCCATCTTCACTTTTTTTGTTCAAGAGAAATCCAGGAAAACCATGGCTAGAGGAGGTACTTCTAAGGTAGAAAGGCCTCGATCCACAGGGCCCGGTCTCGGGTATGATGAAGCTAAATTTGTTTCTCTATTTTCTCAAACTCATTACAATGCTTTAAGAGTGAATGTGAAGTTACTTGACTGTTAAGTATATAGTTGATTTCAATGTGTTCCTAGGCATAGGATTAGCCGACCCTTTAGGCAAAATTCAAGACCAACATGTTGAGCATTTATTTTCTTGTAACGAACCGTCGTATTTCGATAAGGTATGTCAATTCAATAATAACTTACATGTGGTTACGAATGGGGATTACTCAACTGGGGTAGGGGCTTTTGATATAACAATTATCCCGTGAACTTTGAATGAAATGTTAGAATTCCCATACTAGAACCCGGAACATGTTTATCCGGAAGATAATAATGGTCTGATGCATGATATTTACGATAGGGAGAAATGGCCTTTACATGATGTTGATCCCCCCTTTGTTAACCCCATCGAGTGTAGTGTGATGTATTTTCAATGAAATGTGTCGGATTTTAGAAAGCCAGAGATTGTTTTGTCTAACTCATTTGACCATTGACCAACGAATTGTCTAGAAATCACTTCTAGAAGTTTAGTACCCGCCGCCGGTCATATAACCGAACGTACCTATACAACTCTAATATTGTTCTACTATACAATCGAGAGTAGAAAGATAAACCCCGAAGTGGAAAATTTTAGCCATATGTTGTAGGTTGTGACTTCTAGGAAGGTTGTTAAAATTCTCCCGTATGGGAATTTGATTACACGCATCTTGAAGAAGGTAGATGGGTGACTTTTAGTGGGGAGGAAAAGTCCCCAAAGTACTTCAACAAAACCTACTTCTAAAAGATAAAGTGGGAGTTGTTCGAACACAAATGGTGCCATAAGCCCATTTCTGGTGCGAAGACAAGTAGGAGGCCTAGAATTGACAAAGGTAAGAGTTATTATTGATTATTGAAACATTTTGTAGTTTTAATTTTTTGTAGTTATCATTTTTTGTGTGTAAACCTAAAATTGACGTCGCATCTGCTGTCGCTAAGAAAGACACCATGAGCCGATGGTGGTGCAAGGTTGGTCCCATTATTATTTTAATTTAAAAAATAGAAAGCAGAACCGATGTCAATTCCACTTTCGATAAATCATGACAAAAATACAGTAATATAGATCCTGCAACCAATATACAAACTGTGATTAAACAAGATTCATACAAACAATTTCCAAATCAACTTCATATTTAACATTTTACAATCCGAAATCTAAAACATTGTAAAAATATTGATGTGGTAGGTGTGTTAGCTCTGGCAACTCTGGTGGAGAATGAGCTGGCACCGACGAAGCTGTTACCACCAGCGAATCTGGATGAACCTGAATGGAGAATGGCGAAGCCCAAACGAATCACGGCGGGGCGGGGAATGCAGCATGGATGGATTATGGAAAAGGACAAACGGAGGACAGCGGTGGACAAACGGACAATGGCGGAGGATGAACGGAGAATGGCGGACGACGGATGGTGACAATTGATGATGACGGAGAGCACGGTGGCATGGTGGTTGTGCGAAAATGAAGAAGGAGAAGGGGCTGATGTGTGGAGGCAAAAATGAAGAAGGAGAAAGTATGCATCTAGGGACAGGATCTTATAAATACATAGTAGGTACTTGGATTGGAGTAAGTGTTTGGCTGAAATCAAAGTTTAGTGACAAGTTATGTTTACATATTTAAAATTTGTAGTATAAATTTAATATTAATATTTTAAAATATTATTATTATTATACTATGAATTGAAAACAAATTTTATATTGTTGTGTGTATTTTCATCGATGTATGAAGATTAGAAAATTAGTATGTAAATTTGACAAATCAAGTAAGAGTTGGTCATTTGTTGCACTAAATTCACATTGTTCCATTTGTATATATATATATACTAAGTTAAGTTATAATTTATCTTTAATCAATTAAGGTCAAACTTTTTCTTATTTTTTAGAATGTCAAGTGAAATAATTGACCATTTATTAGTTAAGAACCTTGACTATTAGAGTCAAACCTTAATACTATACTTTATATATCGAGATTTAAATATTGGTTCACCATTTTCTTAGTGTTTATGTTCGGAAAGTCAAATAAGGGTTAATCATCGATAAGTTAAAGTGAATTTTTTTATTAGTGCTTATATGCGGAAAGTCAAGTAAGAGTAGACCATCAATTCGTTAAAGTCAAATAATTTTACTAGTGTTTATATACATAAAGTCAAGTAAGGGTTGATCGTAGATTAGTTGAAGTCAAACAATTTCATCCGTGTTTATATAGAAAGTCAAGTGAGGGTTGACCATAACTTAGTTGAAGTTAAACCTTTTATAAGTGTTCATATGTAGAAAGCCAAGTAAGGGTTGACCAGTGATTAGTTGAAGTCAGACCCTTTCATTAGTGTTTACATAGAAAGTCAAGTAAGGTTGGCCATAACTTAGTTGAAGTCAAACTTTTTTTAAGTGTTGATATGTAGAAAGCAAAGTATGGGTTGACCGTTGATTAATTAAGGTACAACCTTAGTTATTAATGTTTATATTTGGAACCAAGCGTTGACCTTTGATTACTTAAGTTATAGTTTTTATGTATGGAATGTCAAGTATGGTTTGATCGTTGATCCCTCAAGGTCAAACATTTTCATTAGTGTTTGTATATGGAAAGTCAAATAATGGTTGATCGTTGATTAAAAATTAAGGTAAAACCTTAGTTGTTACTGTTTATATATGGAAAGTTAAGTAAGAATTGACGGGTTATTAGTTAATTTATAACCTTCTCATTAGTTTTTAGGTATGGAATGTCAAATAGGGGTTGAACGTTGAATAATTAAGGTAAAGCCTTAGTTTTTAATATTGATATTTGGACTCAAGGGTTGACCGTTGATTAATTAAATTATAATCACTTAATTGGTGTTTATATATGGATTGTCAAGTAAAGATTGATCGTTTATTCCTCAAGGTCAAACATTTTCATTAGTGTTTATGTATAAAAAGTCAAATAATGGTTTACCCTTGATTAATTAAGGTCAAACCTTAGTTATTAGTGTTTATTTATGTAAAGTCACGTAAGGGTCAATCGTTGATTAGTCAAGATCAAACCTTTTCATTAATGTTTATGTATGGAAAGTCAAATAAGAGTTGACCATTAATTATTTAAGGTCAACCCATAGTTATTAGTGTTGGTTTATGAAAGGTCAAGTAAGGGTTTACCGTTTATTACTTAAAGTCAAATCATTTTATTTATTTTTATATATAGAAAGCCAAATAAGGATTGACCGTTGATTAATTATTTTATATAATTATAAATAAGTATTATATAAAAATTTATTCGGTGAAAAATAAAGTTTATTTATTGATTTTTGACTTTGATCATGTATTAATCGAACTTTACGTTTAATTTAAAAATATAGATATAAAGTCATAGTTAAAAGTATAGCTATACAATCTTTTAAAAATTCAAAACAAATGGTGTAGCATAAAAAATTTAAAAATTATTTTAGTTTTGTTTAAAAATAAATTGTATTAATAATATATATTCACTTATTTTAAATCATGCATCGCATGAGTGTTATCTAGTTATTCCTATACTAATAAATATAATAACAATAATAATAGGAAGAGAGGAAGAAAATTCTCCCGACTGTGCGTGCGATCTTCAAATAATAAACGTGTAGAAAACAGCGACTATGAAAGCGAGGTGTGGCCGACTGAAGAAGAAAATGGTCACACCGGAGATGGATTGGAGTATCAGAGTCCATGAGAAGATAGAAGCTACTAGTCAAGAAGAAGGGTCGGGGAAGGAAAATGAGAAGGAAAGTGCTGGAGAATCACAATTGCAGAAAAATGAGTTAACAAACAAATATATGAATATAGTATGTAAGTGAGGGATGGATAAGCTATGGGTAGATGTAATCAGTGGAAATTGGATTCAATCTATTGGTATGAGAATTGATTTTGTAGGTCCAACAGTGGTGAATGGGAAAGTTGAGGTAGAAATTGAAGCTGAGGATATAGAAACTGAGATTAAGTATTGGGAGTACGTTAATCATGCATGTGTTGGGGGTGATTTGACTATAAGACTGTTAAGAAATACATGATGAAATTATGGTTGTTTACTGCTTAACTAGAGATATACTATTGGATGAAGGGTACTTCATTCTAAAGTTTAATTTCGATACTGACAGGGGTGGGGTGATGAGGAATGGGCCTTATACAATATGTAACATGTTGAGGTTTCTTCATACCTGGAAACCGAATTTGTTCATAAAAATGATATATTTAAGGCATTTCCAATATGGGTTAACATACCTTGTTTATCACTGCATTTGTGGGGTCCAAGGAGCGTGGGGAAAATAAGAAGTGCATTGGGGAAGCCTTTGTTCACAGATGATTGTACTGGTGAAAAACTGAGGATCTCAAATGATAGATTATTGGAGGAAGTTGATATAACATAGAAAATTCATGATTGTGTAACAATTAGGGGTGTGGAAGGAAAAAAATGAAGCATAAGGTTATGATGGAATGTAATCCATTGTATTATGATAAATATTTGGAAGCTGGGCATAACTGTAAAAATGATGGGGGAGAAAATGGTAAAGAAATGGAGGCCAAAACTGGATGGGGAGAAAATTAAAGAGAAGAAAGATAAAGAAGGGCTAAAACAGGGAGAAAAAGGAAAAGTGCAGGAAAATTAGAAGAAGGAATGGAGTCTTGTGAAAACTAAAAGCTGAGGAAAGAAGAAGATAGAGATTAACCATTGCAAGGAGATAGTTGATGTGGAAAGAAGTAGGGGAAGAAATGCTAAAATTCAAAGGGATATGAGGATTTGGGAGAATCCTCCAGATGCCCTAGAATTTACATCATGGAATATTAAGGGGCTACATAAAGTTGCTAAGTAAAGAGAGATAAGCACTCGTCTCAACAGATTGAATATTGATATGGATGTATTGCTGGAGACTAGAGTAAAAAAATATAATTAAAAAAGTGAGGAAGAATATGGGGAACCAGTAGAGTTATATAGACAATTATGAAGCTGGTTATAATAGGAGAATATGGATTCTATTGAACCAGAACAAGGTGAAATTATTTAGTTCAAATGCGGACCCAGTGTTATGTAATGGCCTGAATTGGTGAGGCCCATTTTCTTTATAGTCCACATCGGTAACATGTTAGTCCAATTTCACTTCACATGATTGACATGCGACGTCACATTTGAAGTTGGTCAGACACAAGCCCACTGCTATGTTAGGGGGAAAATGGTGAGGCCCACTGTTAGATTATCCCACGTCATTCAAATGTTAGTTTACTGTCGATAAGTCAAGTGATGTCTGACTTTACAATAGCCGAGGAGGAATTCACAACATTTTTCGTAACGACTGTATATATGGAGCCCACCATTTACATCACTTCAAACATTCAGTTTTCCCTCGAATTTTAATTTTTCCCTGGCCATCTTCTCGAAGGTATGGTTTCAACAAGTGGTTAAATCACTTTTATTTCTATATTTATCATTGAATTCTTATTTATATGGTTTGAATGTGTCATTTGCTTCATTTTTTGAAGTTTCTTTTGATTAGCGTTCTACGATTAGGTACTAGCGTGTTAGAATGTGTGTTTTATTACTTTTCCCATTTATGTGGCCCTTTTTGGTTTGGCATGTTTATTTTTCCCAGTTATCTTCTTTTGTTAGTTTGTGCCATTTCCATGAATGCGACGTTGCTTGTACTTCGGTTATACTTCATTAAAGCGACTGTGGTGCGACGTTGCTCATTCATATTTTTGCAATTTAGATAGTCTGAGACGTCGCACAGTTATTAGTCATCTAATCGGTTATACCAAATCATATGCCACGTTGTTTTAACATGTTGAAATGATAGATTAATTTTTCAATAGATTAATGGAATTGATTTCTATCGAATCATTACAATATGAATTTTAGGAATCATGTCTAAAAATGCTGGTTCTAGCCACCTCTATTGAGGTGAGAAATTTATATTTATATATAAATTCCCTTTTTGTGTATTAATTTTATTCTCATTTTATTTATAATAATTTTATTGACCAATAAATATCCTCAGCAATTTGGATAATGACCCTGACGCCGAAGGGTTTTAATAAGTTTCTAGTTGCTGAGAATATCAGGGTAAGGGACACACTCTATTTCGAGCTGCTCAATGGTGTCGAGCCTATAGTTTTTATTGTTGAAGTTCTCCCATAATAGATATAATTTCTATGTTAAGCCTAGACATAATTAGAACATTTATTTCAAAAAGTTCATTCGTACGATAGAACAATATTTAATTTTTCGTAATTTAATCTTTAATCTTGAATTTATAATCTATTTTCAAGTGGACAAATCTTTAATCTTCATATTTAACCCAAAAATATGGACAAAGGTTTTAATAGTACTATCATTAATGAAACATAGAAAGACTTGTGTGTAATGAATACATTGTTTCAATCAGTTAGAAACTAGCCAATTGTTGTTGCGAACAAAATTTTTAAACAAATTTGAACTGTTGACCGACTGTTTGGTGAGCTGAAATTGTTAGGCCTCTGTAAGGTTACGACGTTGATTACGTGTCTACACCATTTCGTCTAATACGACATTGGTGCAACATTGCACAATTCGGGGGATGATTTCACAATGGTTCAAAATGACGTCAAATTGGAAATGGTATAAATAGAGGGACCCTAACAATCAGTTCAAGCAGCTCTTCACAAGTTTCCCAGAATTTCCAATAGTCTCCCCCTCCCTTCTCTTCTCTTCTCCTCTAGAAAAAGTTGTGAGTTTTCTTATCTCGTAACATATAATTGTTTTAATCGCAACTGTACATTGTTGAATTTGTTGTCTGTGAATGTGTTTTATTTTTTTGGTTATCTAGTTTTTTCTCAGATTTATAAGAGTGTGAACTTTCCTTGACTGTAACCGTAGGTATAATGTTTAGGTATGTTTCCAAAGGGTTTTTGATTAATTTTATGTTCATAAAGCTTCAATTTTTCTAGGTTTACATGATTCTTCCCATAGCTTCCTCTACTAAATGCAACGTCGGTATGCTCTCTGTCAAATTTTATCTATGCGATCATGGTGCGACGTCACAAATTATTATTTCTAGTAGATCATTATTCATTATGAGACGTCACATCTATGTCGATCATACCCTCGGTATAACCGACATGTTACTGATGTCATCTTATAGCTTATAACTTTACTTTGGAATTGCATGTCTGACCTCATCCTTGTGTCGATTATGTGTTCGGGTTTACCGATAGCTTATCGAGCTCACAAGTAGTACATGTCGACAACACCACTGCGTTAGACCAACATGTACCTCTAAATCATTGCCTACATTGAACCATGTATTCCATAAGTCAGTTGACACATAACATTATCACTTGTCATGCAGGACTAATGGTTGATGAAGGATCGTCTAATCGGCCCCTTTTCAAGTCTTTCACCAATTTACATTTACATTTACTAACACATCTCTACACTTTATAACAACTTTTTTTTCTGCACAGTTCACCACCCAACGGAGCAAACCAGAGCCTATTTTCTATGATCTTGAACATCATACGATGGTTGTGGATAATCCACGTTTCCAGTGCACTCTAAAGTAGTAGAATGTCGGGAAGAACCCAACTTTGCTGAGGCAATTGAAATTAACATTATTTGTTGCTAATTTATTTTACAAACAAATATATATATTTATATACATTTCTAATTAATATTTTTTGAATGACTCAGTACATCCTGAGGGACGTCATACCACTACTATCGAATTAGAAGACCCTTGTTGTACTAAGGTTCTATAGGAAAGAGTGACGAATGAGCTACTCAGGGGGTGGGAAGATTAAGGCCTTGTCCCAAAAGTGCTTTGGCCAGTTCCTTTTCGGAAACCGCCTATGCATTAAGGACACCTTTTCATCAAGGTTATGGAAGTCGGGGGGTCCGATTGTCTTCAAAGTCATCATTCTGCAAGCTGATTGAACAAATTTTTTTTGTTAGAACTTAAACAATTATTAATCTAATTTATGTATTCATTGTAAGGATATTTTCATTACCAGTATTGTTTTTCTAATTATTTCACCTCTTTATTTAAAATAATAATTAATTAACTTTATGTGAAATGAGCATAGGTTTGAAAACCAATTTCAACCATTCAACAAGTTTTTCTTCAATTGTTTCCAAAATTATTGAACACATACTTTTGTAGACCGAAATG
The DNA here is from genome assembly GCA_032355605.1 of Rubia tinctorum. NCBI lineage: Eukaryota > Viridiplantae > Streptophyta > Magnoliopsida > Gentianales > Rubiaceae > Rubia > Rubia tinctorum. Next base: position 4,169 of record JAULKM010144905.1, on the reverse strand, counting down.
AATCACTTTAAAACAACTACAACGTATAAAAAAATTCCGATGTGAAACAAAATGAAAACATCAATCAAGCATAAAAGGAATGGGAACTTCTTTTCTATCATATTCAAATTCCTTACTTGTTGGTTGTTGTGGTTTTCCATATTATTCCACTTTTTTCAATTGTAACATAACAAAACTCACATTTTTAAATATTAAATAATACCTCCTATTTTTTCAATATCAAGTTTTTTCAACTAGTTATATCATTTACACAATTGCGATGTCGCTGACACCTCATATTGCATATCGTTCAAAACGACTTTTAATGCGACATCGACAGGTCTTTTGAAAATATGCATGCGGCATCTCACACTTGTTGGTAAGATTATTTACTTTGAAAATAAAAACAAACGAGGTAAAAGAACTATTTACTTCAGTTATTTGACCTAAAAGAAATCCGAGGTAAAAGGGGCAATGTAATATGCCATTTTTCTTGAGTGTTTGCAGGTTCTTATTTTTATTTATAGTTATTATATGGTGTGATCATGGTTTTACCATCGTGAACTTATATTTGGATCGCGTCCCCTCCCCATTTTCACGTAACATATCCCGATATGAGGCGTCGTGGTAGTGTTTTCGCCATATCTGCGTTGGACCAACTAGTGGTCATGTTATACTTCAGGATTCGCTGGACAGGCTGACTCACCTATATTTGTTAATGAAGTGTCATCTTTGCATTTTCTGACTTTGCTATTTCATTGTGCTTTGTTAACTTGATCAGGCTGGTCGGGCCTTGCATGTCACCTTGCTTGTTGTTTTGTTGGTGGATAGTAATGGGCGGGTCATACATACCATGAAGATTTCATATTAGTTTGGATTTTGTTGTCCACGATTTTTTATTTCAATCAGCGATATTTTGTACATTTTAGTTGATTTTTATGTGTCTATTACCTATTTTGCTGATGTTTATTTGAACATACAATTTTTTAATATGTTTATGCATATCATGTTGGTGTTTTCTAATTATATGTTGGGCTTTATCCTTTTTTTCCAATTTTTACTGTAGAATATAAAGGGTACTAATTGTATATTTTTACTCTATTCACTTTAGGAAGGTTTATTTTTTTAAGTTTTTATGCTGACGTTTAGGTTTTTCCGTTAATGTTCAGTTTCAGTGAAGAAAAAGCTAATAATGATGATGTTTTCTGTTCTCCTCATTAAATTTTCTTTGAAACAGTCAAGTTTATATTGTTTAGTGGTGATGAAAGTTGTATAATGTTTAAAGGATGGGGAAGGTCAAGCGTAAAAGTAGGGAAATGTTTGATATTAATAGCATTTGTTACCATTTTAAAATATTGAATGTTTTAACCATTGAAATTTAACATTATAAATGAATGAAGGTTGTTTAAGAACTCTGAGAATGCGAAAAACATGACATGGTGCATGGGTAGGGGTTGTCGTCATGATAATATTATTAGTCATTCTACAGATGTGGATCAGTGGAAGAAATTTAACAAGATGTATCCTAAGTTTTTAGCTGAACCGAGCAATTTAAGGATGGCTTTGTGTAATGTTGGTACGAATCATTTTTGTAATATGTCATCGTAACATAGTTCATGGCCGGTTATGCTTTCCACTTATAATCTACCTCCATTTTTGTGCATGAAGAGGAAATATGTTTTAGTGCCTTTGATGATTTCGGGGCCGAGACAACCCAAAAATGACATAAATACCTTTCTAGCCCCTCTCATTGAAGATTTGAAGGCTTTTTTTATCCGACGGTTTTATTGTGTTTGATGGTTTTCGTGGGACCTAGTTAGAGTTGAAAGCCATGCTTTTCTTCACGATAAATTATATTCTGGCTTATGATAATATTTTAGGTTATGTGGTTAAGGGACACAAGGCATGTCCCATATGCGATGAAAGCACAGATTTCTAGTAGTTGAAGAATGGTAGCAAGACCATGTATCCGGGTTATAGAAAATTTCTCCCGACGAAGCACGAGTTACAAGAAGACACACTTCATTTTGTGGGAAGGAGAGAGAGGGGGAAGGCACCAAAAATATTGAGTGGGGTTTCCATCCACAAAAGGTGAAGAAATTGATTGTTGTGCTTGGAAAAAAGATATCTAAGGTGCTTTCTAGAAATGATGAACCTTGGAAGAAAAGATCGATTATCTTTTATTTTCCGTACTGGGAGAATTTGGAGGTTCTCCATTGTTTGGATGTGATGCACATAGATAAGAATGTGTGCGATAGTTTAATTGGGATGATACTTAACATTTATGGTAAAATGAAGGATAGATTGAATGCACGAAAAAACTTGGTTGAACTTGGTATACAAGTTGATTTAGCTCCGGAGGTGAAAGGGAAGCAAACGTACCTACCACCTGCTCCTTATACTCTTTCAATCAGTAAGAAGATGTCAGTGTTTGAGTGTATTTAGGGAATTAAGGTACCATGTGGCTACTATTCCAATGTTAGTCGGTTTATGAACGATGAATTACGCCTAAATGCATCGAAATCCAATTATTGTCATGTCTTTATGAAATAATTGTTTCCCATTTCCATTGATGGTTTCATGGAGCAAGCGGTGATATTTTTATCATGCGGATGAGTTTCTTCTTCAATAACATTTTTTGTAAGAATATAAGTAGGAAACAGATTAATAAGTTGGAGCGTGGGGGATTGTAGTGCTATGTTTGTTTGAGAAGTACTTTCCCCCAACATTGTTTGACATTATGGTCCACCTAATTCTCTATTTGGTTAGGGAAATTAGAATATCTGGTCCTGTGGGAATGCGTTGGATGTACCTGTTCGAACAGTACATGGGGATTTTTAAGGGTTATGTTCACAATCGTAGTCGGCCCGATGCCAGCATTGTTCAGAGGTATGTCATAGAGGAGATCATTGGGTATTGCACTTGAAATTTGATTGGAAATAGAGCACTTGGATTTTAGCATGCGCAAAGTGGAATGAGATCCTAAAGTCCAGAGGTACACTTTACAAACCCTACAATGGTGAGTTGATTAAAGTTCGTCTTCACATTTTATGGAACAATAGTAAGACTGAAATATATGTTGAAAAGCACATGTCACTGTTAGAATAAATTTATCCCAAATGGAAATTGAATCAGAAACATTTGGAACATTCTTCAACGTTTGTGATTTGGTTTTATAATCATTGCAATGTAGACAGAATGCCTGCTAAACTTTGAGTGATTGCAAGGGCACCCTACTGCACCGTGAAAAGATACCATCCATATGATATTAATGAATTCATTTTTGTAATAGTGGACAGGAACATAAAAAATACAACTGAAAACAATGGGGTTTACGTGGAATCCGAATCCTTGTGGCAAGCGAGCAAGAAAGACAAAAAATCTATCACCGCAGTTATGGCCTTTTATGGGGTGATCGAAGATATTTAGGAGTTGGATTATTTTGAGTTTAAATTTGTTTTGTTCATGTGTAGATAGGTTGAAAATGGTATAAGGGTTCGTTAGGAGAAGCCCATAGGTTTTACGTTGATGGACTTGAATCAAGTCGGTTACGAGAACGACGAGTTCATCTTAGCCACCTAAGCTCACCATGTATTTTATATCCAAGACCCAAGAATTCAAAAGTGGCATGTTTTACTCCATGGGAAGAAGTTCTATTTAAAGATGAGATTGATCGGCCCGTCAAATCAGAAATTACAGAGTTTCGTCGGCACTTCTGAGTTTCGAGGACGTCGTTGGACCACCCGTATGTAAACGATCATATGGAGATGTATTGATGGTAGATGATAATTTTCATATTGTGGATGGTGATGTAGCCTTGAAAAGGAAAAGATAGTGAAATAGGTTAAGTTTATTTTACTTTTCTATAATATTTTGTATACCCTCGATGAATTATAGACCTGGCAAAATATAACCGAACCCGAATACCTGAAATTAAATAACTGAACTGAAATAGAACCGACACCCGAATAGTTGGACCCGATCACTAACCCGAAACCAAAATCACTCGATTGAACTGAACCCGAACTAAAATTGCCTGATCCGATAGGACCCGAACTCGAAAAGGATCCGCACCCAAACTGAACCTGAACCCAAACCCAAAAAGGACACGCGCCACACCGAACCTGAACCCGGACCCAAAAAGGACCCGTACATGAAAGATACCTGATCAAACCCGACTACTACCCGAT